>JAOWBL010000022.1:4099768-4153045 GCA_028564865.1 Zenarchopterus dispar | reverse complement strand
TATATATATATATATATATATAATATGCATTTTCTTTTATGGAGGTTATTCGCTTCTCTGTTCATCCTGACAGCTCTGTCCCATTTTAATTAGAGCTAGTGTTTGATTTGCCTTCCCTTCTGTTGTCACCTCCTAATTTATCTGCCGGACCCTGTGTCAGAACTGGACCTGCGGAGAAGAAGGGCAGTTTTTTTTTTCTTGTAAAGAGAACATGCAGGGAACTTTGATGCCAAGTTCCTCTGCAGCAAAATGCAAGGCCCCAAAACCAGCACATCTGAGAGTAGTTTAGTGAAATAACAGCAAATGTTTGTCTTGTATTGTATGGCACGCTGCTGGAGGAGCACTAAAGCCCCTTCTTCCAGCGCCTAGAGCACCTCTTAATAAAATAGTCAAGAATAACTCCTTCACCTTAATCTTCCCCTCAGATTACTGCACTCAGGGCGGGAAATTAGCAGCAGGCCCACGCGCTTCCCTCCATCTTTAACACTGCTACATCTTTACTGGCAAGTGCCTCATCCCAACCTCTTCCTCGGTCTGTCACTGCAACCCCTCCTTTTTGCAGCTTGGCATTTTTTTTTTTTTTTTTGTCTTTTTCCTCTTGTCTGTGTGGCAGGCTAGATGAACTCTCCGTAGCAGGACAAACTGCATTTTATTAGGTCAGTATTACAAGCAACATGTGGCTAATGTTTGTCAGTATTTTCCATGGCCTGGTCCTCATCAGTGAAGAAAAGAGGCCTAAACAGCTAAACATGGCCATCAACAATTGATACGAGGCCTTTTACATGGATCTGCTTATTTTGAAGGGAAGGTGGGAGGGGTACACGTGTGATGGAAGCAACTTGGTAATGTGTACGGATTTAATTTAGCATAGTCATTGACGATACAGATAGACACACAGTCACACACAAACACACACACATCAACAGACCCTTTGGGAAGCTGTAAGTATGCATGTGTGTGTCCTTTGTGTTCAAGGGTGTAACCCACACCTTGAGTACAGTAGCAGTAGCAGCTTTGAGCTTGATTTGTCCCACCACTCTCCTTTGCTGCTTCGTGTCCATTTTTCCCACCTACACACTCACACGCCTGCCATCTGGGTCTGTTAAGAAACACACACTTGCACACACACCATAGTAAGGACAGTGGATGTTGCACTCTAACCCGTACATTTCACTTACAACTACCCCTTTGAAACTAATATCACATGAAGGAGATCTAAGTTCTCAAATGTTCAGTTGTCTTGATTTAATCCCAGAAATTTAAACCTAGTTGTTCTCTCTGTTTTCTTTTTTTCTTTTCTAAAGTAAGTTTTCAAGCAGGCATTAGCACAAAGTTGAAAAATAGTATATTTGATTTGCAAAAATGAACAATAAAAGTTTCACCTCATTGATTAAAATTGTTCCTGCAGGAGCGATTCCAGCCTGATCCAGTTAAAATCTTCACGTCAGAGTGTGGTGGTGTAATCCGGGAGACCTGAGTTCACCATCTGCTAATCTCATACTTTTTAGACTTCCTTTGACTTTAAAATGGACTTTTGCTTTTGCATGTCATTTGGTTAGATTTCAGCTCTAAGACCATCTGCAGAGACATCAAGAAGTATGCAGTTCAGTTTTGACATTAGAACTGGGTAAAGGTAGCCTGACAGATCAGATCTGGAAAGATGTAGGTCTGAAAAAAACGATCCATAGGGTCTACTCATCGAAGAGTGCCACCAACGATTGCTTATCAAAAGTTCCTTTGCATGCAGTTAGTTACAACCGATCAGCGCAATGAACAAGATGACGTAGTCAGAGTCATGGAAACGAGTCAAGGTTGAGAGTGTGTTGTGTAGAAGAGTAAAATAAACTTTTACTGCTAATACAGCTAACTCACAAATAATTTGAGTGTCATCTGTTGTTCAGTTTTAAAAGAAAAAGTCCAAGTCTTTAAAGTTGACATCAAAGTTTATTCAAACAACTTCTATTCCTCAGCTGCAGCCATCAATGCTGTTTACATGTAGATTGCGATGTCACCACTCTGTCGCCATCTTGTTAAGCCCGCCCAGAGACTCGCTTTACAGTGATGGACTGATTTGATTGACTTCCAATGACTTTTGGGTCATAATTAATGAGCTCCAACGGATGGTAGCTCGACATATCTGCAAAGCAAATTTAAAATTTTAATGTAATATATAATGCTAGCAAATTTAAATTTGCTAGCATTAGTTAGATCTTCTGAGATTAACTCTGTTTATTTATTTATTTTTTAACCTTTTTTATGTCCAAACTCAACTACGTGAACTCGGTCTATGCATGAAAGAAACCTGGCACTGGTTTACATAAGTTTGAAAGTTGTCCTGGGTATTAAAAAAAAAAAAAAAGAATTGCAAATGGTGCTGATCTGGAAACACAAGACAACTATTTCTCTGTGTCTCACCTCACCTTTTAAGGTCTTAAAGTAAGACATTTTGTTACAAGTATATTGTGAAATTGGGAGATAGCAGATTCCTCCTGGGTCTCTGAGAGGCCCTCTTTTCAAAATGCACAGACAACTGGGTCATCGTTCTGATAAATGTGAAGGCTGTCAAATCTGCTTTAAATGCCTTTTTATGTTTACATTTTTGATTTAAAAAATATTATATTCCGTATAAATATAAGCTGAAAGAAAAATACTAGGCCAGCTAAAAACAACAAATTCTTCATTAAACTAACATCAAAGCCGTGTAGTACTCCAGGTGGAGTATCTAAATTACTTACCTGTGTAGATAACATTTCCGAGGAGGGGGTGGAGGGGTGGCACAGCGGGTTTTCTGTATCGGCATTCTGGCTGATACTTTGATCACTTCCTCCACTCTTCATGGCTTCATTGAGATCGAGATCACATCACACACACAGACACACACTGCCGGCCTGAGAAACAGTGTCAGGTGTAGCAGGATAAATGCAGGGATGCATAGCAGCGAGCCAGCGCAGCGTCTGTGACGGTGAGAGCGTGCATGTGCCCATCAGAGCTACTCTTCTGCTTTCATCAGCGGCAGTATCAGTGAGTGAGGAACGACTGGAGGTGTTGTTCAGTTGAGATCAGTTACTTTATATACTACACTAGGAAACCATTTCCTTCTCCACTTATTGCACATTATCAGTGTTTTATTTTCTTTTACACTAAAAAAGAAATGATCAATTAATTTAGTTCATCCAACATAAGTTTCAATATTACTATTTCTTTTTAACAGCTAACTTAATTCTTTTTCTTGCTACTGACTGAAACATTTCAATTATGTTAAATTTCAGTTCTCTTCTTTCAGAGTAATTTATTATTTTTTATACTTTACTACAAAGGTGACTGGTCCACTTGAAAGCGTTGTATTTTCTTCTACATTTTCCCATCTTCTTCTTCCTCCTCCTCATTTACAAGCTATATAGAAAGACAAATTGCTGCAGTTTAAGTAAATATTACTTTTTGCCAACAATTTTAGCTCCACCTCACAAAAGACACACTTTGTTTGCTTCAGTTCTTTGTCTGAGGTACGTAAAGGAAATAAACCAGAGGGAGCTCAATGCTGAAAGTTATAGTGCTGCAGAAAAGATCCCACTTTATCACCAAACGCAAAGCTGTGTATTTACAGAGTGACATGAACATCAACAAACAAGTTTAAACACCAACTGCGACACAGATGTAGCACCTAGACTTTAACACTTACAAACGCCTGATAAAACTGTGCTGTGGGCTCATGTATAAATATATAAATGCAAATATGATACGGTTACTTTTGATTTAAAACAATCTTGATACTGTATTTCTTACAAAAATAAAAAATATGTCTTTAGAAGTTTTTGTCCAGCCCTCAAACACAAAGTTATAGATTTTTAACAACATTTAATCATTTAATCATTTAAAGAAATAGCTCAGGATTGAAGGTTCACACACTCTTAAACTGTAAGTCACTTGTCTTTTTTTCAGTTTTTTATTCTTGAATACCATACTGTGCAATGCTAATGTCTCTAGGTGAAACAGCTGCCATAAAGAACATGACCTGCATGGAAAATTTCATTCGTGTCGCTGCAGAGAAGCAGGGAATTCACGATGGCGGTGGATAAATAGAATTTTATTCACAGGTTTCTCACAGGTTGATGAGAGTGTAAGCAGGTTAGGCATGGAAAAAAAGAGGGAACTTATTTATTTTAAGTGCTGCAGGTACTCACAGCTTATTGGTTTTTTTTTTTTTTTTTTTGCATGACTCTTTTACTTTAAAGAGGGCAATTTATATTTCTCTCTCGTCTCTCTCCAGCGGCCAGGCCTGAAGTGGCTCGCTTATTTTAGCTGGGTCTCGTGGTCATGACTTGTGGTGACATATTAATTGAGCAGTTCCTTAAAAAAAGATAGCCTCATGTTGTGATTGGTCCAGCAGTGTTTGCAGAGCTTTGAACATTTGGTTTTGTTTGGCTAGAATGCTCATAAGTGTTTATTTACACATCAGAATGTTTCAAATTGCAGCTTGTTTTCTCTCTTTATAAGTGTGTTTTTTGTGTCTGTGTGTGCATGTCTAGAAGCTTAAAAGCCTTGTTTGCTTTCTGTTTTTATGCACAAGTCAGTTGTGGCGTACTATATAGTTCATGTTTGAGTTTGAGCGATAACTGGAGGATAGAAAGAGTGGAGGTCAATGATGTGTCCACATGGCGGTCTTCCTTGCCATCGTCCTCATGCATTATTGACTTCATTCATTCACGACAGCCTCTAGAACTCATTACAAGTTAAGCAGACAGTCTGATTAGTCTCGTATGTCAAACAAAACGGCCTCCTTTCTTACGATGCAGACAGTATTACCATGAAATAATGTCAGGTAGCCCATGTTGAGGTTTTAGTAAATTTCACATTAACAGTGTTTGTTTTGTTTATGCCTACATGAGTTTTCTCTGAGTACTCCAGCTTCCTCCCAGAGTCCAAAAATATGCATGCTGGTAATTCTGAATTGCCCGTAAGAGTGAGTGTGCACGGTTGTTTGTCTCTCTGTCGCTCTGCAATGGACTGGCGACCTGTCCAGTACATATCCGTTCTTCCAGCCAGTGAATGGGTTTTATTTGTTGAACTCAAAAATGATATTTTATTTTTAATTTTTATATAAACTAGGGTGTGTTCCGCAGGGGAAAATGATGAGTTGATGCATCACTGAGGGAAAATACTCTTATTTTGCGCACATAAAGAAAATGGCATCTTTCTGCATCTGGAGGGGAGAGGTTTCACTTGTGAGGACTTGTGGTTTTGGCTTGCTGCTGTAGCAAACTCCAACAGTGGTGAGTATAAACCGATCATAAATATAACAGACGGACTTGTACGATGTCTCCTATGTACTGCTAGGCTCAATGTGAGGTCCTGCAGTCAGACGTATAAATTGTGCATATACACCTGCATGCACAAAAATACGTATTTACACACAGAAGGACATGTAAACATGCAATGAGAATCTTTTCTGATTCTCAGGCTGAATATCTCAACCTTCCACTCAGTCCAGTGAGTCTGGCAAAATAAAACTTTCCTTAATGTCAGTATATTAGCTGTCCTTTAATGAAGTGAGACTGATCTCTCCTTCTCAGTCTCTCTGCTCAACTGAAGTATCAATAATAAGATTTATCTGTCTTCCCCCGCAGCCTTGATTCAATTATCTCCATCTCTCTCCCACTTTCTCTTCCTCCGTCTCCCTCCCTGTTTGCCCCTTTGCTGTGGATCCGTTTCCAATTGAAGGCAGGTCCTACTTTGTGTTTCTCTTTGTCATGACAGGGTTCCTCAAGGAGTGAAGGCTCCTTTCCACTGTGTCTTAATCAGATCTTAAAACGAGGGAGGAAGGAATGAGGAAAAGGATGATGGGGGTAACCAGGAAAACATGGGGTCACGAATAGTTTACCTCCAGATCCTCATTGTCTGCATTTCCCCTTTTTAGGAAAATTAAATTTGTGTGGTCCCTCCTCCTCCTCGTCCCCCGCTCTGTAATGTGTGTTTCGTTTTCAATCTGAAACCTTTGAAGTTTTAAGGCTCCCCTGCCCCTCCACATGTCCATCTCAACCAAACCCCCCCTCAGATCCAGTACCGCTACCTTATCTTGCCCGTCTACTTCCAGACATACCTCATTACCTGAGGCAGTATTGAATGGCAGCTAATCAAATTGACAATGTTTCTTTTTGCCATCAGAGGAAGTCCCGGCCACTGAGGGGTCATTGGTTCAATGCTAGGCTCAGTGGGAAAAAACTGAAATGAAAAGAAAAAAAAAAAGAATTAAAAAATGCAGAGGCATTAGTGAAATATTTTTGGAAAAACTAAGTAACATGTACCACAATATTCATTCACAGAAGAACCACAAATTAAAATAAGCAAAGTAAGTTTTTTAACTCATCTGAAGAGATAAAGGTAGTAATCTGGGTTGACAAAGAGATACCAGAAAAAGGAGTTACTTAAAAAAAAATCTGCATATTACATAATCATTTTTCTAAAGTGTCTCCAGTCAAAACCAGAAAGTCGTGTTGCTTACCACCACTCTTTCTATCAGCTGCTCTTTCTATCCTGAAAATGCCACAGGCTACCAAAGAACAACTTGACTTACGAAAGACAACAAAACGAATTTAAACTAAATCTCCTTATTTAGTCAGGCATAGCTATTCGAAGCTGTTACATATTAAAATGAATAGTAAATAATATCATCTCTGAAATAAATTTTCCAGTCATCTGTGCCAGTTAAAAACAGGATACAAACTATCATAAAGCAACTAACTTATTATTAGGATATTGTTTTGTACATAACACACTAGGAGCCTGGGAGCCTTGCAAATCCAGTTTACATGTACTTTTAAAATTCGGAAAGGGTCATGAAAGGGTTTTCTAAAGCATCTGTAGAAGGTGCAACAGCAGTAGGAGATACAGTGGCTGATTTTCCAAACTCTGTGCTCTTGGTGTGAGAGCTGTGTTTGTATGCTCAGTGTATGCTTAGGTCAGACCTGTTAAGTGCAGACTAGACTATGTCTATGCTCCTACTGATGATTTTCTTGGCCAGGATTTCTAGGTATAAACGTGGTTAGGATGGCATCTGGCACTAGAATCAAGAGGTTTTTTGCACGTGATGGTGTCCTCATGGCACCTATGACCATGGAGTAATGACTGTGAGAGTAAGATTGCAAATGTGGCTGAAATTTATTTTCTTTGCACAGTGGCTGGGCTTATTCTCTGAGACCGAGTTGGAGGTTTAAATGTCCGGGAGTGGCTCAGAGTAGACCAGCTGCTTTTCTAGCTTGGAAGGACTGGGTTTAAGCAAGGAAGGCATCCAAACAGGACCCTCCCCTTGGGCACTTCCCCTAACGTTTACCGGGGATGGCCAACTACACAGAGCTGATCCAGGAAGACTTTGTGGAGGTGGGGGCCTCTTTTCTCCCTGTCCGAACCCTGAAATGAACTAAGCTGAGACGTAATAGCTGGGACAAATGCAGTTGTTCCGATTATCTTTTATCTGGATGTAAAATAGAAGACACAAATTCTGGGGCATAACATTAAAGACAAACACTGTGGAGAGAGTGCAAGTGAATTCAGAGAGACGGAAATTAGTCCGTTTACAGTTGGCAGGCCTGGAACACTGAACATCTTGAGAGTGAGCCTTTTGGCTAACTTTACAGGAGCCGTGAATGAAGTCTTTCTTGTGTCCGGAGCTATGCAAATGGATTCATGCATACACATATATTCAGTAGAAGAGCATGTACAACGCACCTCCTCCTGCTGAAAACAACACACAACCACACACATACATATCACCACTGGTGTCCAAGAGGGAGGTGGCAGGGCGGTGCAGCTGTTGAAGCTGCCAAAAGCGTCCGTTGGTACGCTTCAGCAGATTAGCATTGGCTAAGTGTGCAAACGTTTTGAGGAGTGCTGTCCTTGTTGTGAGGGTTGCTAGCCATTTGTGGACTGCTTGGTTTTCCAGAGGGAAAACACGGAATATGATAAATAGTGAACATCTGTCTGCTTGTCCATTACTGGATAGGAAACAGGCTGTTATTGAAAAGGTCAAGCGGTTGGATGTATATTTTTTTGTTGTACACATATTTTATCTGCTTAGCTGACATTTTTATGCAGGACATAATCAAAGACATGTTCGGCTCAGCGGGACACATGAATGATGATGGAATTTGATTTCTGTAGGAGGCGAAGACGACTTTGAAGTTGATTTGGAATTGTTTCCACAAGTTCAAGTTTTGATGCAGCAACGTCAAATGCATAAAATGTTCATACCACAATAATTGGACTTGTTTTAGAAGTGAGCATGACCTGCATCATTGTCCTGGAGGGAGTCTTTGTTTGGCAGCTGTCATCGGCAGCGGTTGTATTGCATACAGAACTGTTGGCAGAAATATTTACAATTGGTGTTGTGATGGCTGTAAGGCCATGAGTTGTTCCTTTCCCAGCTGAGTTACAAACTTTGGCCAACTTGGACAGTTACTAAAAACAATATTCACAAGCAATCATTTTACAATATGCCATCAAAGCAGCCAGTCACATATCAAAGATGATGAGTTGAGATTGTCCTTTCTTTTTTTCTTTCTTTTCCTTTATTTTAATTTTTAATCTGGGGGACCTCTCAAGGGTGTACCCCTGCCTTCTGCCTAAAGAGAGGTGCAAGTGGCTCCAGCAAACCACTTTGACCCTGAAAAGAAAGAACGGCGTTCAGAGGATTTTTTTTTTGAAAGGCAGTTGCAGTTGAAGAGAAAACAAAAACACCAAACACACAATGAACAATTTATTTGTCATCAAACTTTTTCTTCTTCTTCTTCTTCTTCTTAAATCAAGAATCCCTTAATACAGATGTTTTTCTTCCTTGAGGTTGCGGTAATGGCGCTGTGACAGAATTTTCCACGCTGTGCCCTTCATGGCTGCAAAAACACTGGAGTAGGGGACACAGCCGTGAGTAATGTCCTTAATGGCTGTATTTGTGCGTAGGCCCTAAAGCTCAATAGGAAGCATCCCTAAGCTTTATTAATGTGTACTCTGCCAAAGCAGTAAGATGTGCTATCTTGGGTTAGTGTCTTCTGTATTTGCCTTCATTTTGACCTCTCACCCAAATTAAAGTTCCGCAGTTCTCTGCCTCCCCTCTCTTCCCGCAACCTCTCTCTCCGCTGCCCACTGCCAGGCACTTTTGTTTTCACATGGTCGACTTCTCAGCGAAACACGCTCATATTTGTGGCTTTTGGGGTTGGCAGCAGAGTGTGCTGTGCCTGTAAAGTTTTTTTTCTTCTTCACTCCAGCTTACCCCAGTACCCAAATTGAACTGTTAAGTCATTTCCTGTCATCCCCACTCAACCACCTCTCCATCCCAAAGCTGGCAGTTTCTCTCTATAAACTCCACCTGGGCAAAACATTATGTCTTGTAATATTTTATTCTTCGTGGTTGTGGCCCAGCTTTGCTTATGAAGAAAACACTTGTGGAGCCCCCATCAGCTTTAAGTTGCAGAGTAATAAAGTTGCCTTTATGACCAAAAAAGCTTAAAGATTTTCATTCGACCCAACAAAACCATTACTATGAGCACATGGTTTTCCAAGAAAAGGTCGGGCTCATCCAAAGCATATCGCGCCATGTGTGAGAGAGGAAGAGAAATGCAGAAAGAACTGAGGAGAGCAAGATGGTTATCAGAAGTGAGGTCAGAAATGAAACATGTCATAGCAAATGAGAGCCATGTTGTTTGAATTACTTTGGCCTGCTTCTTAAAGCACACTCTGTCTGTGGAGAAGGTGGACAGAGACCATGCACTGAGGAAAAGGAGAAATATATTAAAAACAAGAAATAGAGAGACACTAAATACAGTTTACTATTAGAGCAAAAAATATAAAGATACGGATGATGTGAAAAGAAAGAGCCACAGTGATAGTTAGCAAGAGAGAAAACAGAAGGAAGGAGAGGAAAACTGGACAGAAAAAAATGTTTTCTCTGGAACAAATAATGTGACTTGGGCTGAGTCATGGGCCTGCCGAGGAATGATGATGATGATGATGATGATGATGAGAAGAAACATTGGACTCATTCCTGTTCCGAGCTAAGTTTGGGGCATCATTTACCAAACTACTGGAGAGGGGCCCCTGCATGTGTGTGTGTGTGTGTGTGTGTGTGTGTGTGTGTGTGTGTGTGTGTGTGTGTGTGTGTGTGCATGTGCAATAATAACCACATTCTCAAAGCATCTTCGGCCACCGGGGCCTGTTTTTGTAGCTGGGAACAGGGATGGGCTCCACTCGTTTGGAAGACTATTTCAGAAGATGGGAGGAGGGGGGAAATGGATGGCTGAAGGGGGAGAAGGATGACCAGAAAGGGCAGTGCAGAGTAACGGCAAGTCCACAGGCTCACTGACTAACTCGCTGGTCCAATTACGACGTGTTTCACTAGAGATGAGCCAAAAATCCGGCCTTCTCTGGGGAAATTTCCTCCTAAGATCTGAGCAATATTCCCGAACAAATTTCACAATTCTAAGAGGGGCGAGAAACCACTTGAACAGCAATAGTGAGGCTGTATGGGCGAGATGGGTGATCAGAAATAAAAACAAAACATTCAGTCAAACTTAGTCTCTAAGGTTTACAGGCAAAGATGATAACTTCACACAAGCTTAAATTTTACGGACTGTGTCTGTGTGTGTGTGGCCTACCATAAAGTTATAAAGACATCTGAATTGAATTCAGATGGCCTTCATTGTTTAACTGCAAACACCGATATTAATTGATGTAATACCAATACACACGTAAAAGAGAGTGCAAAACAATCAGGGATAAACTGAGCTGATAATCCCTGCTTCAGCAGAGGAATGCATTTATGAGCCACGTGTGTTTTTTTTTCTGTTTGCGTGTGCTTGTAAACGTGTGTTTCTGTGACTGTGTGTTCACACACCCACAGTGTAAGTATCTTATTTTGCGTTTGTATTGTGTAGAGGTCTGCCACAGTGTAAGTCGTGCCACCATAAACACAAGGGGGGACGGGAGTCTTTGAATAGCAGCAGTGTGCGTTGGAAGACATCGGGCGGGGAATCCATCATGTTACCACTGACAGGCCCAGCGATGGGAAATAAATATTTACTCTAAGCTTCCCCAAATCACATCCAGAGATTTCTCCCTCTGTGTTGTGTGCCTCTTCTTCCCCTGTCCTTTGAGTTGTCTCTCGGCATGTTGGACAGTCTGTCCCCAGTCTTTTTCCTTTTGTTTCTCCTTCATTTACTTTACCTGTCCACTGTCTCATCATCAATTCCTACAAAATTAGCGCAGCGAATTGTGTCCAGTAACAAAGTGCAATGCAACAGTGTGGAGGAGGGGCAGAGGTCATGTTTTGACTTAAGCACACAACAACAAGGACGGATCCAAACACTTAGACAAACATGTCTATCACACAAACATACGCACACACATTCAGGGTCAGCCGGAGATATCCATCTGGGATTTGTCATGTCAGACATGGCCTATGTCTCTCTCTTCTGTAATTATGGCAGTATTTATTTTTTCAGACCATCCCACTGAGTTCGGAGCGCCCCGCGGTGTGGTTTGGACATGGAAATACGCGCCGCTCAAGACATCCAGCTTAACAGAAAAAAGGGCGCACAGCTCATTGACCAGAAATTGGTAACCCATAATTCAGAAATTTAATGTAATAGGAGACTGGGATTTTTTTCTTTTCTTTTCAGTTTTTTTCATCTCTCATGCACTCATTTGTGTGTGGATAAAAGATGGTTCACAGCTGTGAATTGTAGTAGAAGGGAATGAAGCTGTAAAGTTTAACAGCATAGTGACGGGTGGACTTCCATCGGAGCAACGATAGTGGGGTTTGATATCATAAAGCCTGATTGCATTAGATATAACATAATGCTTTAATTAATAACAATCACTGTATCATTAATGTGTTTTAAACAGACACAGTGTCTGTGAGTAAGCTTTTGACTCTCCATTACTCTTTGGAGAAATCTTTCTATTACTGTTTCGCAAAATGGGAAAAAAAAGAGAACAAATGCAGCTGCTTTCTTGTTTTGTTTTTTGAATACTTGTATTTTTGTTATCACTCAGGGACTGGATTCAAACATTGCTCAAGAATATTATTTGTTTAGGCAGCTGTAAAAGGTTTTACCATAACTTGTAATTCAAACAATTTTCAAAAAAAAAACCAGCCTTGAACCATAGAAAAACAGAAGAATTTTTCATTTGGATGCAATTCCAGTTTAGTCTTTACCTATGTGATCCCTGAATCTTGCAAGTTTTTGACAGACTCGCTTCCTGCTCCAAATGGCTAATTAGCACAATTAACACAACGCAAACAGAAATGTTGGAAGATGAGATTAGAAATGAGAAGAAATATTGTTGTAACTTTGGTCTGAGATTCAGAATTGCTACATTTTTCATCATGACCATGACTTACTCTGTGGATTTTGCAGACACCAAAATGTGATGTAATGTCATTGCAAGGGTCTGTTTATGCTCAACTGAAGCCATGCACATGAACAACTGCAGGCACCACAGACTGGAAGAGAGAGAGCCATATACCAGGACACCAAATGACTGGATCATGTTTCATGATAGTTTTGCAAATGTCCCTGTAGCCCTCCTGTCCTATGATGGGGTCTACTTGAAATACCTAGTACTGTGAATAACCAGTGCGTATGAACAGAAAAACTATTTCATGCTGTGTGAATCAAATCGGCAGCTTCTACAAATGGGTCTGTGGAGACCCTCTTGCACGTCGTCTAGTGGAAACATTCAATGGGTGGCAGCAGAGCTGGATGCCAGGACAGTAGCTTTTTAGGTAGATACATAGATTCCAACTTTGGTCTCCAGGTACACACCTTATTACAAGCAGACAACAGTCACACTCCCTGGTGGCTGTGATCATCACCCAACGTTCACTTTGGCTGTGAAAAGGATGACAACATACCAAAGACCTCATCTGTGTCACAGTACTCCCAACTGAGTGTATACAAGGCTAAGGCAGGCTGCCAAGTATAGTTGCAACCTGGCCTGTAACTTCTATTAATTGGTCATCAGTACATAGACTACATAGTGAGTAATACAACAGTATAAACAAATGGCTAGCTGTTAGCACACTTAGCAAATTTAATAAAACTTCAGTTATACTGCACAATATGCACTTGACTCTTGGTTTAAGATTGAATATGCACAACTAGTACTAGCTGCTGTTAACATGATTTTATATCATAGTGTTATGCAGTCCAAGTCTGACTTAGTTTAGTAATTTAGCTTGTAATATTTAGCATAAGCACAGCCATTTATTTATTTTTTTTAATTGCTCAGCTCTTATACATTGAATATTTTATAAGGCAACTCCTCTGTAGAACTGAAGGCTGTAACAGGCCAGGTTAAATGAAAAAAACTCCAACAGACATTTTTAAATCATGTGATAATCACATTCATCTTTGAGTTAAACAGTGACAGTGTAAACTTTTCAACATGATTCATCTGACTGCTAAAGTGGCACTTGTTTTCACAAGGCTTTATCTGTTCACTAGGCATCTTTCAAATGTCTCTAATTCAGACTGTAGAGACTGTCATTATAATATGATTGGCCAATCATAATAAACACCCAAAATTACAGTACTTATGTTTACTATTAATCCGAGCCAGTCTCATTCTGCAGGTTTAATGGTAAAGGTTACACTGTGTGAACCATACTCCATCTGAAATTCTGTAAAATCCTCTCAGCCTTAAAGAGGACTGTCTCTTTACATAGTTCTCTTGTTTGCCTCTGGGTTCTCAATTCACAGTAATTAGGCCACTGTGTGTGCTCATATGAGAGTCTCCCCAGCCTAGTGGAATCACCGTCTGTCCTGGGCACAGTCACTGAACTTGGCACTCATTCACCGCTCTCTGCCTGCTTTCATTTGCTCTTCTCTTTACATCTGGTCCCTCATTTTTCTTCCTCTCAAAGCCTTACAAACACTTTATCCTCTTACTGTATTTTTTTAACACTTTCCCCCTAAAACAGTTTTTCTCCTCTCTTGACAGAAACAGTGATGAATCTCCTTGAGAAAAACAGGGTAGAGATGTTCAATTGGTCCGTGGCGCTAATCAGCGACCATCGTGGGAAAAGCACAGAGGGATGGGGGCGTTGTTGGTGGTGGACTTGGAAAACCAGGCCCATTGTCCCGTGGAGATTAAAGTCCCCGAAAAGGCGGCATTGTCTACCAACGGGGATAAATCTTCCTCCTCCCGTCACTCAGAGGCTGAATTCAATTCTCCTCAACCCTTCCTAAAAGAGAGGCTTATCTCCTGCTCAATAGCTTGTTGCGCTACAAGCCAGGCAGGAATGCACCAAGTTGTATCCCTGACACCCGCTCACTGAGTTAAAAAGGAATTAGGGGTAAAAAAGAGAGAGTGAGAGAAAGTGAGAGCCTGAATTGCGACCTCTATTTTGCCAGAGGATGTGCGCTGGGAGGCAGATTGAGGTGCAGATAGAAGCTGACAGAGGGAGCGGGGACGCCAGAGTGAGATTGATTGACTGCTGCTGGGGGATTGAGGCCAGAGCAGAAGAATAGAGCTGCTCAGTCGGCTTTCTCCTGGGTTGCGAGCAGCATGGTAAACTACTGCACCATTAGAAGACAGACAGAAGAGCCATAGCGGAAGAAACCACTTGGTCACTCCTTGCATGCTGTTTTGATGCCACCTCACACTCCCTCTTTCCCTTTCAAGCCTTCCCTTTGTCCCCTATTGCTACAGCAGCATCTCTCTAGCTGCAGTCCAGGGGGCATCACCAGTTGCTAAGACTCACTTCTTCACAACACTTGGATACCCTACAACTGCTCCAAACAGATTCAATTCAGACCCCCTCGGTCCCATGAAAAGAGACAGACAGAGACAGAAAAAGGATGGTTGGCAAATTAAAAGAACTTGTGCAGACTCAGGCTTATAGTTCCACTCTTTTTGGCCCGGAGAGAAAAACAAGCCCCGCGTCCCCATTTTTCACCCCTTTCTTCCTTTCTCTTTCACTCCAGCTCCATTGGAGATATCTCCAAGCAGAGAAGAAAACAAGACAAATGGATGGCTTGAGAGGGACAGATATCGATATAACATTCCCTTAACGTCCCTTCACTTCTCTTCTACTTACTTGATAAAGTGTGAAAGATTTTTTCGTTTTATTTTTTTCTTAGTTTACCCTCTATGTCCTTTACACGTTACCCTTCAAAACAAAACAAACAAAAAACTTTGTCACTTTTTTACCGTCTATTTTCCTATTTGTTTATACCCACTCCATCCTTGGTTTCACAATAAACCCCTTCTACCCTTCACCCTCCCCATTTATCGTGACTTGGCTCCACTTAATGACGAGGCTTACACCTGCTTACGGGATTAAATTAATTAGCACGAAATAGGAATTGGGGTGGGTTGGTGGGGGTTGGATGTTGAGGGCGAAGAAGACGAGGAGGCGGGGGTGTGCAGAGGGAGGACAACAACAGGGGGTCAGGAGAAAAGTACAGCAGGAACAGGGTACAATAAAGGACTGCTTAGTGGCTGGTGCTGGGCCTCATGCTCTGCCGGATGTTGGGGTAGTGATGGAACAGGGAGGGGGTGATGGGCTGCTTTCAGCAGAGGAAACAAGACTGGCTAAAGAGAAGCCAAAGCAAAGGGTGCCGATTAGTTAGTTTCAGGCACAAATAGTCTCCAGAGTAATGTTTGGATGTGTAGGGGCAGAGGTAACAGCCACCATTGTGGAAAAAACGTCTGTGCGTCAGCAACTTTGCTACTTATTCCTGCTTCACACAACTCAGTCAAGGAGTAAAAGGCAGCGATTCCAGATATAGGAACTGAGACCTTTACTGGATGTTTTATTAGATTAATTTCATGCATGACAAAGATGGAAAAGTGGTAAAAATGCAACATTCTGTTTGTTTTTGCACTTATGAATCACTAAGACCTTACAAGTAGAGCACAAGTGTTGAGAAAAGAAGGAATCACTCATAGTTTCACCGTATGTTTAATTCTCTTTCATTCTTCAACATATTCACCATCATATTCTTTGTAAAGCTTCAATTAAAAGCTCAAATCCAAGCACCTAATATCTGTGAAATATGCAGTTATTTTAACTTTTGACATGTCCACTGTCTTACGCTGCATATCTAGAAGGAGATTTTTCTGAAAGTGTTCGTGGTTCATCTTGGGCTGGGTTGTCCTCCATCATCTGTGTAATTTCTCATGACCTCGGTCTTCACTGCTTCACTCTATCTCTGACCCTCTCTGGTTTTTAGATGTACACTTACAGACCGGGACCCATTATGATAAACACTTGCATATGGTTTTCTGCTAGCTTCGTCACACCGGCACCATGGACTTGTTTCCCTCCAGACATTGAGCCAGCATTGCACCTGCATGTCTGTGTGGACGGAGAAACAAAATGAAATTTGGAAGTATGTGCAGACAAGCTAATGTGTTTTGCTGTGTGCTAATGTTGTCACATGACTGACAACTGCAGCTCGTGTTTGAATTGTAGAGGGGGATTATCCTTGTCCCTGTCATCACTTACTTTAAGGCTTTGAACTTAAAAATAGGGACTGTTTAGCTGAATATCAAACTCAAATAAACATGCACTTGGCATTGTCGTTACATGTAAGCAGCAGCGAAATTTGTATAACCAGATGATTAATCTTATGCCATGATTACCTATTGATAGCGATATCAGTGTTTGTGAGCAAACCTGTTCAATTTATGTCTTTCAGTCTGGATCAAACTATCCAATGAATGCCTGTGTTGTAATGTAAATTGTTCATACACACACACAGACACACATAGACGTGAGCGACTTAGTGACAGATGCGGGGTGATCCAGAGCTTTGTGTGGCAATCGTCACTTCAATCCTTTCCTTATGACAGTGATTATGCAGGACACACATAATGCTCATAGATCCCTGTTCTGCCATCTAACACATGCTAAATACAAAAACACTAGGAGACATGCATAACACCCCCCAATCTTGAACCCCACGCTGCCAGGCTTAGCACATTCCGTACCTGTATTAGCAAACAGCTAAGCTACTGGCTTTCCCTTATTAAAGTGCAGTCGAGTACACATGCTTTGTGTTGTTGCAGAGCAGGTGGTTTATAGTCAGCTGGACTGACTGTGGGACGTGTAACAGGAGAAACAAACTGTTCTCGGGTGCTTTTGTGTGTAACATTGGAAATCTGCTTCGGAAAGTTAATGCATAATTGTTCTGTAATTCAGTATGTATATTTATTTAAAAAAAAATCATATTTCAAACATTTGATTCTTGCTTTTATGGAGCTGGCGACTTGGGTTTGTGATGTGCTGGAGTCAGGTGTTCTTACACACAAGAGTGGTTGTTAGACTGGTGTTCAATGTGTGTGAGTGTGTGTATGTGTGTGAGAGAGTTTACAGCTGTAGCAGTGTGTGGCCTTGCCAAATCAGGCCTCACGCTGATAAGACACTGACAAGATACTGGCACACGGCGTTGGAGGATTGTCACAACAGCTTATTCCATCAACAGGTGGAGACCACAGACTGTAAAAAGCTGCAGACAAGCGAGATGAAAAGTAGTCTGCGGCAGAATATAAACTGTTTGTGCACACTGACGGATCATGTCCAGTAGAATTCAATACTTTTAAAAATCGACAACTTCGTTTTCATTGAATATATGATATCCAGCATGATGATTTTTATTGGCAAGTAAAGCTAGTATAGGGCCAGCAGTGGGACACAACTCAATAAAAACAGTAAATGAATTTCAGTATTAACAAATACAATCTTCCACCCCATACTATTTTATGATTTTAATGACCAAGTTATCAGTGCTTCTGCGGTGCTGTGCAGTGTCATCATAGAGATAAGCGGCAGAGAAACTTTTCCAGTTGTCAGCCTCACTAAAGTAAAGAGTTCAATGTATTCTGAAAATATTCAAAGTTGGATCAACAGAGTTCTTGCGAAGTGTTTCACAATAGATGCCATTGTGGGCCAACTTCAGCTTATCATTGCCTCATGGACTGTCTTAAACCTGGTTCCCTGACCTCCCTCTTTTTCCCTTGGTCTTTCTCCTCCTGCATTAGTAGTATCTCAGTGTACTGACTGCAGATGGTTCATTGGCTCCCCATTGTTCCATCCCCTGCTGAAAGCAATCAGTAGAGACCGCTGGTGATACCTTCTACTTATACACTTTTTCCTCCTCTGTCTTCTCCCGTTGCCTCCCTCCTTCCATCCCTTTCATATCCCTTGCTCTCTTGCCTCTGATTATATCCTTCTTAGCTCCACTGTTGAGCAAAAGGTGGCCAAATAAGCTGCTGTTCACCCTTGCATGACAAATTACATGCTTAAACTTAACTTTCATTCAGGAAAAGTTTGTGAAAGAGAAAATAGAGCAGGAAGGCTTTGGAAGAGGAGGAAGATGGGAATGCAACATGTACAGAGAATATTTAATTACATGGAGAAAGTAAAAACAAGATTAATATATTTTTTTATTCTTTCTTTGCAGGTATTCAAGTTCATAAATTAAAATAAACAAAACTGAGAGCGAGTACAGATTTAATGCATTTTTGGTGTTTTTCTTGCATTAAAGCATCATCCTCGAGAACAGTAACATCACTCTGGTAAGTGTGTGTCATAAAAATACATCATACAACAGCTGATATAACCAACAGCTTGGATTGCTACAATTCCCATTTAAATATCAGCCTCATGTGTAATACAACGTCACCATTGTTTTCTACTAATTTTAAATTTAGTACATTGTGTGGATATTACGCGCAGCGGAGAAAGATAAGATACAAAGAGTGCCAGCTGATAATTCTATTTATACTGTAACGTTTTCTTAGTTGTGTTCATACTATGGACTCTGACACCTGTGTTTGTAGCGATGGAAATGATTAACTGCGAAAGAACCCTGATATTTGTGTATTCACTTTTTTTGTGTGTGTATCTTTTAAGCTGTATACCTTCTAATTGCATGGGTGGGGAGAGGTGGTGAGTCCTTTAATTCAGGCATTTATTTTCAGTTCAAATCTTAAATTTTGATAATATTTTCTAAAATATCAGATTAAAAAAATTTAAAAGACACTTTGATTTAGAAATGAAAATTGCACTTGAAGGAAAAAGGGCTCATGACACACACATATATACATATATACATATATAATATATAATTTGTACTGAAGAGAACAAGATATCAAATAAATCACTCTGACAATACTAGTAAATAAAGGTGGATTGTTAGTGCTGCAGAGGAACTACTATTTAAAGAGAAGTATAAATCATCACAAGACTTGCAGTCTAATGTTTAAGAGGAAATAAAATTAAACTAGGGTGGTGGTGAAGCTTTCTTGAAGAACAAGTTTGGATTTAAAGACTTAATCAGAGTGAGTGGTTACTCTTGTGAGCATGATAGCAAAAACTTCTTCAGCCTGCTGACTTCATTTGAGCTGTCTGTGCACAGATAGGATCCGTGATTTCTGACAGAGCAGAGCACGGCACGGATTATAAGATTTAGGGAGATCAGAAAGGTCAGAAGAAAATCTGACATTGATATAAAACAGCTGAATATTTCATTGCAATGATTTGTGTAATATTCAAAATGATTAAAATTCTTGAAATTCAGTGTATCAAATTTTTATATATGTATATATATATATATATGTATATATATATATATATATATATAATGTGTGTATGTGTATGTGTGTGTGTGTGTGTAAAGAATTTTTTTTTAAAAAGTGACAGTTTATGATCCAAAGAGATATTGGGTCAAACATAACCCAAGCACACAGGCCAGCTGTATTCTTCTTCTGATTTTGCTTTTGTCAACTTTAGTGAAAGAGCGATTTCCATTTTTTAAAAATGGAAATATGAAGATTTGTAATTTACTTCAATTCACAACTGAAAAGCAGGGCTCTGATCCTTCAAGGAGTTTGGTGATACTTGGAGTAAGTGTTGAATAATGCCATTTGTAAGGCTACAGTATGAATTATTTGTTAAGATTTCTTCAAAACAGTATCAGTATTTAAGATGATGTTTCAGACCAGGTTATGCACATAGAGTAGTATCCTTTTGGTGAAATGAATGCCCTATGTGTTGCTTTGGCATGTTGCTTGCTTTTAGGATATTTGTGCTGAAAAACAGAGAAAACTCAAACAAGTTGGCTTTTTCACCTTTTGCTAAACTTGTCTGGCTCATTTGTCTTTTCTAAAGTAATGTCCAGGAAGATTTAAATGTGGAACTGCTAAAATGAACCAGGGGATGATTTGAAGCTAGTTATGTATCATATTGTCTTTATATGTTTCTCCTTAGGAGGACTTTTTTGACTGTCTTTTTGCATTAATCAATATCTTAACAATGTGCTCTGTGGCGTTAGCCTTATGTGTGTCCGTCATGATCCAAAGATTGTATTAAACCAACAAAAGTAAAGGTGGCTGCCTCTAGGATTGGCATTTGCCCCAGTCATGGGATAAACTGCACAGTCAAATTTAATATCAATGCAGGGGGCAAAAAAGACAAAAACAACGAAGGACCCAATGGCATCAAAGCAATTAGTGGCTTCCCAGGTAACGCCCCCTAATTCTTCCCCATCCTCATCCTCTCTCCTTTTATCAGCCTAATTGAAGACAAGCTCTTTGAGACGGACGCACAATAGAGCCAACGGTAGAGAGGCATTTGAGACTCAACGGGTGGACTGGAGAAAGGGAGATGCTGGGGTATTTTATAAGCACCCCCCATCCACCTCCTCATCTAAATCCCCTTCTGTCCTCCTCTTCTATGCCACGGCGTCTCATTGAGGGCCCTACTTGACATAGCTCGACCTCTGAACCCAGAGTTTATGAACTGAAGCAGCAGCTATTTATTCTGTGTGGGACTAATGTGTGGCCTTGTCATTGTGCAGAGATTTGAAGCAATTTTGGTGTTGAGTTCGAGTCGCTGTGTGTGCTCGGATAAGCTGGTGCTCAGCTGTGTTAATACAATTTCTGTAGTACACGCAGCTGGGACTGACTGAATCGATATTTGTCAATAAATAAGATATGGATTTATCCTTCATTTGAAAGATTAAAAGTTACAGTTTTGGGTTTTAACGTTAAGTCTGTACATCCTTTTAAAACATTTCAAGAGCAGGAGCCTGTGAAATGCTGCGAAATCAGAGGGTTGACCAAGGGTTGGGCCCAACTCAGGTTTCCTGGAATCACAAAGCAGGCTGTTTCAGCTGGGATAGATCACCATGGTAACCCATTGCTATAAGGCTGATCGGCTCCGGAGAAGGTTAACGACAAAGAATCATATCAAAACCTCAAAAAACTTTGGTTGTTCCCGAGCTGGACTTTGGACATCGTTTGCGGTACGCACTGCATATCTTACCTTCTATTTTGAAACAGATGTAAGCGTAGGTATCTGCCTTTTTTGAAAAGCAGATTGCATTTCTCCATTCAGAGATCCTAGCCTCCACCCACTGAGCAAACAGTGGTAATCTTTATAAAAAGATCCGTCCTCATCATTCATAGTTCAAAGGTGAGATTGTCAAGTCCTATTCTCTAACTGTTTATCAAATCTTCCAGTTTGGAGCCAACAAAGTTAACTCTCTTCCCGTAAAAAATGCTGCTTATGTCATGATTCAGCGTTCAACAAAACATTTTTACTAACCTTTGTGTTATCTAAAGTTTAAAAGTCTTGACGGTTATGCGATATTAGCATATCATGAGGGTTTACAGTGACGGCCATTTAACGAATGAATCCAAGACGTTTGTCTCAAAACAACAAAAGCTTGGTTTTTATCGATAAGACCAGTACCTCACAAAGTCAAAGTCACAGATTAACAAGCCAAGGCCTGCCTGTGTAGTACTTGCTTATGCTTATTTGTAGGCGTGTGTGTGTCTAAAGAGAGCCGGTTAAGTTTTAAGTGATTGCGTCGTAGCCTTCTCTTTGGAGGACATGCAGCTCCAAGCAAACACAGGGCTCTGCTTAAACAAACAGGGGAGGACAGGTGAGCAAGACTAATGATGGGATTCACACAGCTTTCATACACATGTATAGACAATAGCGTACACAGATGCACATTTACACTCACAACCTCAATGGAGCAAAGATGAGAGGAATTTGTCTCTGGAGGAGTGGTTGAGATAAATTGGTGATCTTTACAAGAGGATGAAAAGAAGGCTTTGTTTTCGTTGCTGCATCCTGCCTTTTCTTATTCACCTTTAGATTCAGTAGGCCATGTTGAAAAAGTAGATATTAGTTTGAAATTTAGAATTTCCTTTCGTGTCTGTGTTTTGATGCTATGTGCTCAGCTTGCATCGGTTTGCGAGTGTGCTCGCATATGTATGTGCATGAGTCCATGGCTGCCTGAACGCCCTGACGGTATTGTGTAGCAGAGTCCTTGACAGAAGTGAATTAATCAGACCCCTCTGGCCCATTTGTCTCTATTTGGGGGGCTAATTGGAAAAGAAGCAGGTGTTAATAGAGAGAGGAGAGAGCCAGAGTAAGAGTGCGTGAATGAGTCTGTGTTTCTCGTGTTTGTGTGTGCACGCATGCATGCATGTAATAGAAGTCTCAGAGCTAAGTTAAGCAGTCTTAATTAGCCATGTTCAGGCTCCAGCCAACCCTACATATTTTTTTCTCCTGATTTGAGGTGAAAGCAGTGCAAAAGCCAAAGATGGATGGATGTAGGAGAAGAAGTGATGGGGGCATTTACGTGTTGTCCAGCTGCTGGTTAAAAAGAAAAAAAAGATGTTAGACATTCAATCTCTAAACTAAAACATGAGCATGTCCACACGGATGTAAGCAACCACGCAAATGTTGAATTTAGGATGCTGTTTAGAGTGGGTGCAGCGTGTACATATCGAAGATGAGAAACACCGCTCCTCTCATTCTTACCTCCAATGCTGTTGTCTGGGATTGTTTGTTTGAGATGTTCAATTGCAAGTGCGTGGCAGGTCTGTGTCCTGTCCTGTGGCTAGCCGGCGATAAAGTTTGAACCTGTTTGGAAGCTCAATCAAAGGCCCCACCAGCTCGTTAGCTCCCTTCATATTTAGCTGTCTTAGTGATGTCAGCAAGTTTTAATGGACGGCAGCTTTTCTCAATTACGCAGGAGGGAGGCAAGCAAACTGTATCCAGCGCTATGTGTGTGTGTGAGCATGTGTGTGTTTGATGTGGTGTTTACTCAGTTGAAAGCTGTCTCCTGTGTGGTCTCTCCACAGAGTTATCCCCCATTCAGATCACACACACACTCACCTGAGGCACTGTATGCGTGCTGGTTATACACAAAAGTGCATCCATGCTTTTATGGAGACGTGTAGGTGTCAGTACAACATTTGACGTATTTTAGGTTTTGGGGGCGAACACTCCAACACCACCAGTGTCCTGTACCCAAGAGGTATGGAATCACGCAAAAGCAATGTGCACACATGTATGGAGATTCAAGGCATAAATATACAACAAATCTTCCATAATATTTAGATAATCACTCTCACAAACGCAGCTCGAGAGATGTGTACACCCTTGTAATACACACGAAGACACATTGTTCAGACTTCTTTGTGTCTGGCTTCGTATCAGTTTTTGTTTTTCAGAAACGCACTCGACAGCACAGCAGCTTTAGTGTTTCTACCAGCTCTCAGCGGCCAAATGCTTCATAAACAGCTGGGAGCGCTGTCGTTTTCGAGTCTGAAATGAATAAAATGATTCTCAAACTCCGTGACTGTGATTTAAAATCTTAAAAGCAACTTTTATTCCGGTAGAAGTGTCCTGTGCAAACTTTAAGGACAAATGTGTTGTGTCAAACCAAGGAAAATGTTTACACTGCCAAAAAAAAAAAAAAAAAAATTTCTAAGAAGGTAAAAACAAAACAAAAAAAAAAGCCTGTTTCAAATTCAGAGATTATTGTGGACTATTTTGCTAGTTTTAAGAATTCTAGTCAAGAACATATTTCTTACCCAACTGACAATTATAAGACAATTTTGACTAGATTTATGAAATCTTAGGTTTATTTCTAGAGGGGCTGTTTTTACAGTGTATATAGAAGACAGAAACGTTTTGATTAGGCGTACCAGTTGGGAAGCAATTGGAAATCATGTTCCCATTTGACTCATCAACCTTCCTTTATTTATTCCCTGGCAGACCTCTGTAAGGGCACAGCGAAGCCAGAATTAAAGCTCTTTAGTCTCCCACATATCTGTTATTAATTCAGTCACTTTAGTCTGTTGTTTCTCCATTCTTTCTCGGAAAACTTCCACCTTGTCTCTTCCCTCCACCTTTCATCAACACAATCAGTTAAACGTGGGCAGCGCTACTTTGACAGAAGTGGAGAAAACTGACAGAGCCATGCGATGTATATTTATATACTGTATTACATATTTATTTATTTAAAAGGAAAGTTTTGTCTAAAATGTTCAAAGTATGAGATATTGTGTGCATCTGTGTGTGTTAAGGGTGTGCTAATGTGGCGAAATATGCATCTGTGTGAACATTTTGCCCTCCTGAACCTGGTATGCCCCTCTGACACACTCACACACGCACACACACATACACACACACTCTAGTCAGAGGTGGGATGGCTGCAGGCGAGGAGGCAGGTCGGCAGCGATTAGAGGGGCTGTGTGCGTAATGGTTGCCATGTGCGGGCACATCTCATCCACCATTACACACACATGCCGCGTCCACCTCCCGAATCCCTCCAAGATACCGTACACTTTTAAAAACATTAGCCACTAATGCTTTAATGCCCTCATGACGACAAGGGGTTTGACTGGAGCTAAAATGGCAGACGCAGAGGAATGCTGGCTTGTGTTTGTTTAATGTATGAGGACCGGTTCTGGCTTACTTTTGATTCAAACATGATGGAGCTGCTGCCAGTCTGTGTATTCCTTAAACACAACATTAATGTTAACTTGTTTATCTTATTTTTATTGCTTGGTGTTTGCTGTTTCATTTTCAATATATGCACATTGTCCACAATGACAGTTCTTTATTTTTTTTTTTCCCTTTGGCTGAGGTCATTAATCACAGGTCTCCATGCAAAATGCCGACCAGTGCGGACATTTACATGAGAATAGTGCGGCCATGCTGTTGAACTAGTAATGAGTAACGAATGCTGGGCACGGCAAACACCGTCTCAGGAATATGCCAGGTGTTTGTTCCTGCATGAAAAACAGCATCTGACCTTGAGACGGGTGGCTGCAACCGAGTTGTTTCGAGTACTTCTAAATGTCCAGCACCTGGAAAAAAAAAAAAAAAAGTTTGAAGGTCCTCCTCCTCTGCGTCGTCCTGTGTTTTTTTCCTTTTTTTGGTCTGTAACCTTTTCTTTCAGTGATTGCAAATAATTAAAAAAAAGAAAAAAAAAGGTGGCTGAAGACCCTCCTCCTGCATCTCTTCCGCCTTCTCCACCCACTTCCACCGTATGTGCATGCAGGCTCTTTGGTCATTGGACACTGAACAGCTTCCTTGTCTGTGAGTCTGATGAATGTAAACATGGCCAGAGAGGGCGCAAAAACAGAGGTGTTATTGCGAGGGATTCATTGTGTCAACATCTTAGCTGTTGAACTCCATAAAGAAGAATGGGGCACAGTCTAGACTATTTACTGACAAAAGAAGATTCATACAAGGGAGTTATTTAACATACAGTTCACCTTTTCATGCACCTGGTCAACTAATCTGTAAAAGCAACACTTAGTCACGGAAGGGTGCTTCTCCTCTCGGTTGTAAATTACAAGACAGGCATGAAAAAACATATTGTTTCCCCAAAAACCTTCAGGCAGGCTGGAAAATGATTCTAAATATTTTAAGATCACTCCATCCTTGTGTCCCAGTCTTTATGTGGTTCATTTGCAAAACATTGTCGATCTTTGTTGGGAAAAGGAAGCATTCCTCAGCGTATGAATGCTTTTCCTCAGCTTGTTACTGGAAGTCAGGGTCACCGCGTAGACATCTGTATGGAGTGAGACCTCACCTGGCGATGCACAGACACACACACACACATATGTAAACCAGAATGGGTAAGGTGTGGCCAAGACCCACAGGAGGAAAAGCAACATTAGCCCCACACTTTTCAGCCCCTGAAACTGTGAGAAGTAATTGTTTCTTGGATCTTGATTAGTAATTTAGGGAAAAAGGGTGATAATGAGACTGCTGGTAACTTGGCACTTGAGTGCAATTAGCAAAATCAGATTGAGGTTAATATAGACATTCGATGGTGCTCTGTCATTTTGTCAATGAATAGACTGAGTTTTCTTACACCTCCTGTGAATTCACTGGTGTTTACATTTGAACCAATGATCCATTTAAAATACCTTAACAAGTTGAGAAATCTCTTACTGCTAACTTACATGTTAATGAGCTAAAGCTATTTACTGATTTCTCCTCTGCTTTCAGAGAAACGGAGAGAAGAATAGAGAAAATGTAAACGCTCGTTTTTGAGAGGGACAGAGAGAACAATAAATTGGTGAATTGTTAACTGTAAACAACTTTGTGACATAATTATTGAAAAGCTAGTAAAAATGCTGGAAAATTAGTTGTGCTCTTGCATTTCATATTTGAGGGTGATGGGCTGCTTCTCTGGATGGAATCGTTAAACTTTTTATACGTTAAGTGAGTGAACTTCTCACCTCTCTGCAGCTCACTCCAATCTATCACTCTTCCTCTTTAAATATTGACCAAGTGGGGATCAACTTGATATATATAGAAAGAGGTCTCTCTTTTCCTCCCTCTTTGTTTGACTCTGTTTCTCTCTCTCTCTCTTGTCCGCCGGGTATAGCAGATTAATAATGCCTTTTCTTTCACCATTCAGTGGAATGCAGAATTGCATGGAGAGCCTTAATGAACTAGGTGGCCAGTGTTGGCCTCAACACCAATTAACACAGCTTTTAATTATGGCTCTAATCAGAGCAACAGATGACGAGAGGCCCTGCATCCCTGAATACAAATGCCCTGCTGAGGCATGCAGATGTGCACGAGCATGCACGCACGCACACTGAAAATACAAACAAGTCGACTTTATGAGAGGG
This sequence comes from Zenarchopterus dispar, assembly GCA_028564865.1. Classification (NCBI taxonomy): domain Eukaryota; kingdom Metazoa; phylum Chordata; class Actinopteri; order Beloniformes; family Zenarchopteridae; genus Zenarchopterus; species Zenarchopterus dispar. The sequence goes on along the minus strand of JAOWBL010000022.1, from coordinate 4,126,087 downwards.
GATATGTTTTTATTTTAAGAAAGACTCGTTCCTTGCTCCGCTTTCCATCTCATTTTTCTCTAACGTGCTTTATTTCATTGTTGACCCCAGACCAGTCTGACCCAGCAGAGAGAGTCTAAAACAAATCTGGCTCCAGAATAGCCCAAACACTTTTATTTAGAATTTCAGAGACAGCCAGTTAAGGGTGCATGTAGTCCCCATCCAAAAGCGTGAAGCAACAGGAAGAAAATGTCTACTGTAGTAGTCTGCCAACTTCCCAAGCTGTGGGGAAAAATGGTATTTTTATTATAAAGAAATGACTCTGACTGTTTAACTTAGAGCTTATAGAAAAGTTCATTTCTGTCACAGGGGAAAAACCAAGAAGACAAGTGACCGGCCAAAGTAATAAAGAGGTCATTTATTAGCGTGTTTCCCTGAACGTGAAGCCTTGCATTTGTCTAAGAGCCTAGTTTTCCTGATTTTTAACTGTAGCGTTTCCGCAGCTGCATTAAAAAAAGCAACAGAAAAGCTGCCAGTTACAGTGCTTGGTTCTAGTAAGAGGGATGGAAGTTGAGCTCGCAAAAGGGTAAGTGCTGTTGTAGGATGACGTTGACCATGAAGAGGGCCTGGAAATGACTCTAGCAACAGTCTTGCTTCTAAAGACTGCTGCAGGAGAATATGTTTGGCAGCAGTAAGTGAGTAGACATCTGAACTGTCTGCCACACGAATTTGCTCCGTGACAATAAAGCAAGAGCTGTAACAATGGATCACACTGCTGTGCTGCATGACATAAGTCAAAATTCAAAATCTGTATTCAGGTAAATTATCTTGTGAGAACTGAAAAACAGAGAGCATCCCATATATATTCCATCCCATCCCATTTATATTAAATATTTCCTTTTGATTTGTGTGTATATGGATCTGTAGCCACAATAACCAACATCAGGTGATTCGGTTTATCCATAACTACTACACAATAAGTCAAAAATACAGTTGCCTTGGCAACATGCTCATATGCATGCTGTGCATGAGGAAGGTTTTTTTAAAGAGCTCATTTTTGCCGGTGCCTATGCATGCATATTTTCATCTATGAGTTGCTTCAGTGTTGAAGAAAGTAAAGTAGCATAGAGCTGACATCATTATCACTGTCACTGATAGGTTTTTTTTATCTGATTCATTCTCTTTCTGTCCTCATCACTTCATCTCCAACTCTTTCTTTTTGCATATTCACTGAGAATTGTTAGCAACGCACACCTACTGTTTCTAATCAGCTGCCTTTGTCGTGTCCCAGTACCCGAATGTGGCTCATACTGGCAACATTCACACACATACACACATGCACACACCCAAGGAAAGAAATACACTTCTGACGCATTTGCAAAAGAAGAATACATTTTTCTCTTTTCCTGCCTTTCTTTTTTAGTGTGCCTTAACACCAACACAGACATACTTGGAAAAACGCATGTAATCTTGTGCACATATAGACGGGCAGATAGCGCTGCAGACAGACTGATCATTAAGAATGCCAGATACAGGAAGACAGATAATGAACGAGACAGACAGAGAGAAGCTGTGCCCATAAACTGACCCTCTTTGAAACCTGGTGGAAACCACAGCCATCAGCACACTTGGACTTGGTACGGCAAACAGCACGTCCATCTCTCAAGCTGCAAAAGCAGCCCTTCTTCTCTGTCTCGTTTCTTCCCTCGCTGTGTTCTCCATGTCTTTGTCACTTTCCAACTTGTTTGTGCTTCCTGTCACCCTGGCAGCCTTTTTTCTTTCACAGAGAGAGAATTTATTTGTTGTTGCGTTGCAGCTCCTAGTGCGTTTTCTTGCTTTCGTATCCGTGGTCCTTTTTTAATGCTCTTGGCAAGAAGAGAGTCCAAAGTGGGTTAAAGTCAACTGTTTACTTATGATGTATGCATGTGTGACTCCTGAACATGTGTCATCATACATTATTCATTATACCATGAAGTGTGTTTGTTAAAGGGAGACGTATAAAAAAGCCTTTTCTTTTTGGGTTTATACTCTATTTAGGATAACAATTACAAATAATAGAAGTAAAATAGCCCTTATCATCAGCAGAGTCATGGTTCTGTGTGAGGACCAGTTTCTTGCGCTATCTTTTGGGTCGCTATACAGGTTGAGGTTGATTTCAAAGGGTTCTTGATTTTTTTTTTTTTTTTTCTTCATCACCTGCTGCGTTTCATTAAATCAGCTTGCACGTCTGGGGCCCGACACTGACAAAATACACACACACACACACACATACACACACATGCACACACACACAACCACGCATCTAACCTAATTAAAACGGCCTGGTTAAGCACCCTGCGTTGGGGCAAAGCAGGGGTAGGTGTTAAGCATGTGGGGGAGGTGGGGTGCTGCAGGCCGGGGGCGCACAAATCTCGACTTAAACGCAAAGAGATTAGACAACTTTTGCAAGATATTAGCTGTTCAAAAATGAGAAAAATGTCCCTAATCTTCTTGTACAAGCGCAGGATGTGGACAAGGCCTGCTTTTGTTTCCCATCAGCAGAGGCATGGAGTACTACCTGATTAGTATGTGTGTGTGTGTGTTTGGTGGCAGGGAGTCATCAAGCTTGTGATGTTCAGGTTACGAGGACTAGACTGATCCTTTGAGCGTGGTGGCTGCATAACCATCAGATGAGGTATTAGTGTGCAGTCTAAGGCCCTGCCCACCAGTTATATGTGGATCAAAACATAGCGAAATAAAAAGAAACACAAATGGTAAATAAGAACGCTGAACGTTCAATTAAAACTCCATCCTAGTAAGAAGCCGACAAAAACTAGATCAACATATTTTTAAAAAGGCTGAAAAGTGTTATTTCTTATTTCACAAGTTTATACGTTGTTGTAATAAAAATCTCCCCACATCCAACATATCTCTGTAGATGTAATGTCCACACTTTAGGAAATACTAAACATAATTTACATTTTGTGGTCCTTCCAACACATGTAGTTGTAGAACAGTAATAGAAAAGTGGCTTTTATATGAATGACAGAATGCAATAAAAGCTTGTTTACATATCTAAACAAGCCATTATGGGTGATCTCTAATTTGTGTAAATAATCTTTTCTGCTTTCAAGGTAATTTTTGAAATAAAATTCTACATAACTCTTGCATGTATTTTTAATAGCAGTACTGTTCAATTTTGGTATGATTAAAAATGGCTACCTAGGGCCAAGTCACTGTTACTGTTGGACATAAAAGGTTTTTAAGCAGAGTTTTAGATTTGAAACATGGTGGGACAGTCTCACCTGGATAACTCGGCACTGAAACCACAAGAAGCAATGCATGATTGAATACATTGTTTTTCAGATCTGTGGGTGCGTCATATTTTTCATGTCTCTTTATGCAGACATGTTCATGCATCGAGTCTCACTGAGTTTATTTTAAGCGTCCATGTCTTCAGCGGTACTCTATTCTTTCTGCTCAGCTACACAGACACAGAGATAGCAGGGAAAGAAGACGGGTATTTAATGAAGCCCTGTCTGCTTGATAAGGAGAACCACCAGAATCCCTGGTGTGTGACATGGCCTGGCCCCTGTCATCGCAGAGCTCCTGTTGGGGTTGAGAAATATCCACCTCCGCCCCTCCTTACCCCCAGCTACTTTCTCTCATCACCAGCTCAGAGAGAGGTGGGGAGACATTCAGACAGAGTCCAGACTGAGGACATGTGAGTGTGTGTCATATGGAACAGATTTAGTGCTAATGACCTCCACCACCTCTCACACCCTACTTTGTGCCCACCCTCTGCCACCCATTCCTCCAAGCTCCACCCTGCATGGCTTCATTCTGGCCAGTATCATCCCTTCCCAAGAACCGTTGTTCAGTTCCAGATCCAGTGTCCCATGGGTTTACCCTTCCAAGGACAGATTTAGCCCTTACAAACTGCCCCCAACACTCATCTGCTGTCGGACCTGTAGACTCAAATCGAAAGTAAGTCACAAAAGATGAGACCTGTAATTTGATATGGAGTCCAAACAGATTGCATGTTGGAATATGGAGCATTGAAAAAATCAAGTCTTTGCCAAAGATAAGAGCAGGTATAACTTTTGTGGTTGAACACTTTGATCATTCAAAGTGAGCAGACCTATTTAAAGCATTTGTGGAACAAAATGGTCAAAACACACTCTTAAATATAAAATTATTTGCCGCTGTAATTAGCATCTTTTTTTTTCTTTTGGACTCCAGCTTAAAGGCAGTAACCTGGGTCTTTAAGATGTGAAGGAGTTGTGTTTTCACTTCCGTAGTGATTTGAACTTGATTTAGATATATATGTCTTGAAACCTCTCATATGGCCTTTAAAGATGACGTAAATCCTTTGCCAATTCTCGTGGAGGCAGTCTTGAGTAATGACTTGAGGTTTTCTTTGAACCTGAAAGCAGCCCCTTGTTCTCCTGCCACCAGAGGAAACAAAGATCATCATCTGCTGAGGTGCTGTTGTAGGGAGCAAATTTGCCAGGTTTGGATATGGGTCAGATGAGTGAAGAAAGATTACAGGAAAATAAAAATATATATTCTGAGACGACAGCATTGAAAAGGTGTCAGAAATATGCAAAAGCTTTGGCGTGAGGTGGATTCCATGTTTCACTGTAGCTTCTGGCAGCAGTCACGTGGCCTGAACAAATACACTGCAGGGAAAGTCACATTCTTAGTATTTATATAATTATCAACCAATATTTTTCAAGCAAGTGGTGACAATGTGTTTCTGCCACTTTAGGAGTTGACCTCATCATCGACCTTCACCCAGCTCATCTGTCCCCTCCACTTCCCATATCTATGTCCCATTGACACTGGCATTCTTTCACGTTAGCGCATCGCAGCGCTGCAGATAGGCCTGCCAGACACCCCCTGCACTCTCCCAGTATCTCTCGAACACACGGACACTGTTAATTGGTAACCAGAGTTTATGGGTAGTCAGGAACTCATAGTTCGACTCCGCTTTACGAAGACGCACAAGATAATATGTCGGCTTTTGGTGAGTTGTGACCACGCGTTTGAGTGCTCGAGATGTATGTTTTAAGGTGAAATTTAAGTTTGTTTCATAATGGCGTTGTGGTCGTCTCATGGCAGTGTTTTCTGACAGGGGTGACCATCTTACGTGGAAATGCGGACCACCTGGGATAACACTAAATATTTGTTTCCGTGTCAGGGGGTGCCTCCGGGGAGTGTATGCATCTGAGCTTCCCTCAAAGCGCACAGGTTTCCAGTAGTTTTCCTCTGAAGCCAAGTGCTAACATTTACAATTGCCACATACACTAAACATTGATTCCTTCCTCCCACGCCCCCACCCCTATTAAATCTAATCTAATTCATTGCACAATAATCAACACTTTTTTTTTTTGTTTTTAGGAGTGAAGTTATTTCCCTCCTTTGACTCTTCAATCAATATCAATACAGGGGTCTAGTTATCTATTTTACTCTCCTTCAACAACTGAGAAATCAATACTCATCTGTCATGGCTTCACCACTGAATGTTATCACTTGTGCTGGAGATTAGCCCGCTGTAGCATCTTATCCTGATGTTTTCTGTTAACCTGGGAGCTCTGTCTCTATGCTAAACAGCCAACACTTGTCCAGTGAAACCATAAAGAAAAAACAAATTTTAAAGATTTGCAAAGCATGATTGCAATGAATTGAGCAGATTTTTAAGAATTGTTTTCGATTTCCAATTTGTGATGTTCTAGTGTAGTTTTTTTTTCAATTTTTTTCCCTGATGTTTACAATTATAAACACATTTTTTTTTTCTTTTTTACTAATATTCTTTGATTTTTACTGCAATCACTTTATAGCTCACAAATCCAGTTGTGTGTTTTAGTCAACTGTGCTTTTGTGATTTGTGATTAGATGAATCGTACCGCATACGGATAAACTGAACTGTTGTAGAAGGAGCATCTACTACATAGGGATATTTTATTTTTCTTTCTTTGCTGGTTCATTCTTTCTTATTTCACATGCCCCTTTTCATCTACCTCCTCGTTTCCACCTACTGGGCAGTTAATCGGATTGGTTGCTCTGTCACATTGGTGTGGAGGGTCATCCATATCCCAGACTGTCACAGCACCCAACCAGGTCCATCCTTCATCCCGTTCTCATCTTTCAAGCCCTGACCACTCTCCTCCATCTGTCTGTCAGGCCAGGACTTAACCTCTGACCTCTGGAGGCCCGCCCATCTTGTTACCCCTAACCTTCTGTTAATTGTGTCACTGGCCAGCAACGGTTCATGAATGTGTGTTTTCATGTTTCAGTTTAGGAGAAATAGTCCACATAAATTGTATGAAAGCCTTCTAAGACATCTAAGAACGTTGCTCTGGGTGAAACTTAAGTACCTGTAATATTTAAAAAGACTGATAAGTAACCTTTGGTTTGAATGATAAACTTGGTTGGATATGGAGGTATAATTGAAGTGATATGTTAGTGTTTTTTGAAGTAATTTGAGTTGGAAAAATTTTCCACCACTGTGGCCATAATCATTCTGTTAATACTGCTATTATGTGGTCCTAGAATCAAAGCGATTCGACTTCAGTCAGTCCTTTCTCATTTCAGCAACAACACCATCAGATAAGTTTAAGAAAAAATATTCAAACTCGTTTCACCTCCATGGTTTACTTTCCGTCTCAGTTGGTCCGTTTGTCTCTCAGTTTCTGAAGCCCAGACTGATGAGTCCGATTGGGACTGGTTCTCTGTTCAGCCCGGCTTGATTAATGGCTTTAGGTAAAGTAGCATCCATGCTTCCTTGTCCTCGAGTTCATAACGCGCTCGTGAACAAACACCGACACACGTGCGTGCACACATACACACCAACACACACACTTTGACACCAGAGCAGTCCTGTAATTGATGACAGAGGCTAACATTTGCAAGCCAAATGGTTAAGAGAGAGAGATAGAGCAGCCTCCAGTTCTAACACTCCTCCACCTATCCCTCCTTTTCTTTTTCGTCTTTCTGTTTCCCCTCGCTGTCTATCCCACTCTTTCATTAGCTCTCTGCCACATTGAAATGAGGGACCGTGCTCAAAGTGACATGCTCAGGAGGTAGTATAAATATTTGATTAGCCCTAATGGAAATCATCACTGTGCACTAATTGCAATGCACATTATCTAAGGCGCAGTATCAGCAGCGGACATCCCCTTTGATCCTCCCACAGTCTCCTACTCTTCTCTTCCTTCAACCCATCTTGGGCCCTCTTGCTTTTGTTTATGCAGTTTATTTTAAGTCATATGTCGTTATCTGAAAGACAGTCCCCTACCAAATTTTGCCTTCCTGTCTTTCCTTGTCACAAGCCCCTCTTGTCGTTATCTGACTCTCAGCGCACCCTGATGTCTCTGTCTGTCTCTTCTGTCCTCCTCGTTGTGGTGTGAGTTGACTCCTGACACCCTGGTTTCCTGCGAGAGGTAGCCGAGGCTAAATAGCTGCAAGAAGCCCTCCATACACACATAAATGGATGTCCACAGGGGAGCAGAGGATGACACTTAGGACTGCAGCTCATGATGTAAAAGGAGCCAATAACCAGGCAATTAAATAATACTTGAAAAAAAAGGCTAAAAAAAAGAATAAAATAGAAGGAAAAAATTAATATTTTCGACTTTATTAAGCTTTTCTTTTTTTTTTTCTTTAAGCAAACTGACACATTTATCTAGCTCTTTTTTTTTATTGCTCCTTTCAACAACCAGCAACAGTTTCCCTTCAAAACTGCATCTTTATTTGGTAGCTTACGTGAATTGTTCCCTTATTACAGAACATTTCCTCCCTGGTTTCTGATCAAAGTTTGGAGGAATTGTTTTTGATGTGCTCATACTATAGTGTGTCAACACCCCCACCCCCCACCCCACCCCCCAATCTCATCCCCCACAACCTCTTTTAATCCTCCCTTAACCTCCATCCTGTTTGTATTTACTTGTTGTTATTTACGGTGCGTCTCCTGCAAAGATCTCACATTGTTTGGTGTCGCTTCCCTTTTCTTTCTCCTTTTCTCTCACCCTCCCTTGGACGTTTCCATTTAACCAAAGACAAAACAAGTTAATGAGATCGGAAGTGCGGGCCTATCAATGGGGAATCAGTATTCAGATCGGGACCCTGTCTGGACACAAACAGCAGGAAGCCAAACAAGACCCCAGTGCGGCTGAATGGGAGGACAGGAGAGGGAAAGAGAGACTGAGGGAAACAGGGAAAGAGGGTGAGAGCCCGTAGTTGGTGGGGTGGAGGGAAGCAGCATATGCGCTGGAGTGGGGCTTTTATTTTTGTATTTATTTGTATTTGTTTCTAATGAACTTTTACTTTTAGGACATAGCTGTAATAAGATGTTTTCTCATAATATACCTTTATGCTATTGTCTCGGTTTAGTCTTATTTGTTCTTTTATTTTATTTGGGTACCACAATCCGTTCTTACTCTGCTGCTGTATTATCCTGCTACAATCAGGCATTGTGACAAACGGGATGTCCTCACCAAGTTCTCACTTATCTAAATAAAGATGTAGTAAAAGTCAGTGTCACAGTACGTGGGCAACCTCCACTTAAAAGAGACATATTATAGAGAATATTTATATTTTTTGCATAAGAAAGCATATATCTAGGTGTTTGGAATGACTGTCAACTCAAAAGCGGGGGACGGCACTCCCTTGTCACTTTATTTGGAGTCTTCTAGGTATGAAAATTTGTGATTAAGTACATGCTTATGGTTCTGTGACATCACAGGGCCTGATGAGAGTAAAGTTACCCAGTTTCTCCAGCTTTAGCTAGACCCAGGATCACAGTATCCTCTGCATTTTTGTGCTTCTGAAGTGGAGAGCGCAAAGCTGCAGCACTGATTTCAAAAGAGGCTCCCTCTGTGGTCGAGCAGGTGTAGCTGATACCAGCTCCTCCGCCTTAAACAATCTGCTATGAACTGAGCTGTTATAGCTACAATATTTTGACCAAAACATTTCTATAACAGGAAACTTCTGGCAATTTCGAAGATAAATAAATAGATGAAGTGGGATGTCTTGTTTAATTATTGGCATGACAGGGAGTAACTTGCTACTTAGGAGCGAAAATTCAAAATAGTGTTCTGCTTACCTGAAATACTTGATAAGAATGAAAGAGATTGAATTATAATTTCCACACATTAATACAATTATCACCATGTACCTCTGCTGTATAGTCTAAAGTTAAGCAGAGGACAAGTTTATCAGGGGCATTCTTTGTGTGTGTATGTTTCTGTGGGTCTAAAGGAGTTTTTCATCATGTTATTTTTTACATATTTAGACCATTGCTCACTCTAGAGCATAACACTAACAGATATGGAAGTGGTGGAGAGGCTGGGAGAGGAGAAAAGAGATGGGGGGAGGAGGGGGACTCCCATTATCCTGTGCGGTGGGCCACCTGAGCTAAAGACAGCCATTTGTTCCCAAATCGACCTGTCGACCCCCACCTAATTACCAGCCAATTATTTCCAAATGGACCACGCTCACCCCACACCCTGCACACTTAAAGAGGAGAGGAACAAAATTGCCTGTCTCTTTCTGTCTTTCTCTGCGTTTCTGTCCAACTCCGCCTCTCTTTTCCCCAGTTTTTTTTTCTCTTGTGTCAGCATATCCAGTCAGAAATGTTTCTGAGCATATTGTTGCAGGCTGTGCGGTGAGATGCCCTACCGCCTACCCACTCAACCGCACACATATCCAAACACACACATGCAGAGTGGAACACACCGCTGATGCATTCCCAGATCAGCCTGAGTAGTTTTGTGTGTTAATTAAGTGGTTTAATTCTGAGATGAATTCACACTCAACCTCTGAGAGGGTGTGATTTTATGCATGTGGATGTTGGTGTGTCTACATAAATAACCGCGAGTGGATAAGAAATAGATTTTAAAGAGCAGGAAACATACAGAAATTCAGTATCAGTGGGAGAGTATCGAGTCATAAAGCAGCTACTTAAGAGCATCATATCTCTGGATTGTCTCTTTGTGTCTCCCTCTCTGTTGCTCTCAGTCTCTCTGGCACCAGTCAGTCTCAGCAGGCCGATGTGTATCGATGGGTCCGGCATGCAGGAGCCACCCGAAGGAGAAGAAGGCTGTGCCCCTGTTCCCAGAATTCTTTGTGGTTGGCCTCCATTGTTCGCAACCACTTGTATACAGTATTGTCAGACTGATTGTGAGCCTCCGCTCTCCCTCGCCCTGAGGACAGCTAGAGAGGGAGTAGTGCAGTGGAGGGAGACGGAGGTACAGAGGATGAGGAGGAGGAGGAGGAGGAGGAAGGGAGCATTGTGTCCCATGCTCGCCATTCTCCTGCCTTCCCATCTGTTTCCCTCTCTTCCTTCCTGCTTCTGTGGGATAGTGAGCAGATTAGTAATAGCTGCGCCACAGCTCCTAATAGGGGAAGTCATGGTCTAGAAATACGATGGATCGGTTTGAGATATCATCTCCTTTAGTGGTGCAATAATTTTGAACTCTGACACCTAGCTGCTGGCAGGCTGACTTTGATCACTGTGTTGTAGAGTGAATGAGCGTGTCTGTGTATACACAATTGGAATACATTGTAATGCTGTAATTCTACATTTTCCTCCATTTTACTCAATTTATTAATGCGTAAATGAACATTTGTGCACTTTTCATGCAGTTGTCAGAGCTGTCAGTTGGTGTATTTCTCACATTTGCACTTGGGTGGATCTGTATTTACATAAGGTGATGATGGTGATTACATGAATGCAATATGCTTAGCTTGACTGTCAACATGGCAATAGTGCTTCTTAAGCCATTTAACTTGTTGTTTTTTATAAATATTATTTACTGTGTTGATTAACAAACATCTAGGGGGGAAAAGGACCAATTCCCTCACATTTTCTAAAACCAAATGTTTTCTTCTTAATACATATATTCTGTGTAACGAAGGGTTAAAAAAAAGTTTTGAGGACCAGCTGTGTAACTGGCTCACAATGGAGAGTGTAATACAAAGACTGAGGGATTCATTTTTCCGTCCTGTAAATTTTTGCAGTTTTCTTCATTATCCTACACTGATAATTATGGAAGTGTTTCTCCTCATTTTAGTAATTTCCTGTTGCACTTTTACCTGACCAGCACCCCAGTAAAACCTAGCTCCAGAATTTAGTATGCACATGTGACTCATGATAATTGACTCTTTTGCATCACACTAACTCATATACTGAGTTAAACTCCAGTGACACAATCCTAACAGAAACTTGGTATTTAAGGCATAATCAAGCTAAATTTACTGAAAGGCTTGTGGATTCAAACGCATTATATTTACTGGTGTTTGAGTCAGTATGCCCCTCCTTTTGTAGTCTATTCTTTTCTCAGAATATAAACCCTATTCAGTGCTAGTTTAATATCCCCACAGGGATCGTTTAGCCTCAACTTATCTAATCTAATACACATATTCCTGAAAGTTCAGAGGTACATGGCTTAATGTGTCTGTGTGTGTTCTGCTCACCGCGGGCTGAGACAGAACTGCGTACCGACCTCCTGGCTGAGTTTGAAGCTAAGTGGATTAGCATATCTCCCATGTCAGCTCCATTCACTGTGACAGCCTGATGACATGGGACTGTGTGACGGCTGTGACCCACCTAACGTCCTCAGCTCAGGCTTCCCAGCAGGTGGTCCCACTCCGGGAGGGAAGCGGGGAGCAAGGGTGAGAGATGAGGGAGTTTTCAGCAGAGTTGAGTTGGGTGGCAAGCGTAATTTTATGTGCCTCTCTTTTGTATCTGAGGCTGCTTCTGTGGAGAACAGAAGTATTTCCTTCCATGATGTAAATGGTATAAAACACTGTTTTTTTTTTTTCTTTTGCATCTTGGAAATACTATTTAACTCCATGCAATTATCGTATGGAAAACTCATAAGGATGCTCTATTTGGTTAGTAAAGCAGATACCTAATTAGCCTGAAACACTTGCAGACAGTTAACAGAAACGATTTTAGGCAAGAAAAATGGATTAGCTGAAATTAAAACTAAGCATGAGAGGGAGGAAGAATGATTTTATCAACCTTGAGCTTGGGATGCTGGTGCCATTTTATTGAGTTTACAAGGAATGGTTGGAAATAAAAGGCACAGTGTGAGTGATGGTTCCCTGGGCAAAAGTTCTTTTTTGATGACAGAGGTTAGAGAACAATGGCCAGGTTGGTTCAAGATGATATAGGCAGATGGTCTGGAGCAGCCAAAGACCACACCAGGTGCCACTGCTGTCATCTACGAACAGGAAGAACAGGAAGGTGAGGATACAATGGGCTCAGAAGGGTTTGACAATAGGAGATTGAAGGAAAAAAAAGCTCTCTGGCCTGATGAGTCTCTGTTTCTGCAGCAATATTCAGATGATAGAGGAAACAACGTGACATCACAGATCCATTTAACCTTTTATCAACAATTCGTGGATCTTGTGATAAAGTAACTTTGAAGCTTTATTTTTTCGACTCAATTACAGACATCATCTTTTGTGCTCAGACCAGCCTTCCTCATCTTTATGCTGCCTCTGTCTTCTCCTTACCTTTTTGCTCTCACACTTCTTCTGGTTCACTACCTTTTCATTCACTCTCGCTTCTCTCCTACCCCAGACTCAGGGCCTACCATTACCCCTCTGGTCATCTCATTCTTTCTCTCACCCTCCTCCGTGTTGTCCTCCTCCTCCTCCTCCTCTTCCACAGTCTTGTGGCGGCCAAGCCAGGCAATGCTAACACTTTTGTCAGGGTGATTAATAGCATGCTCGATTGTCGTTAATTCACTAGCTAATGACTAGTGGGAGTGGGCAAGAAGAGGAGAGGAGCGAGACCGAGGCTGGAGAGTAATAGACTGATGTATGGGTATATGCTGCCTCCACTTCCCCCACCACTCACACAAACTGACACACACACACACACACACACACACACATCCTTAACTCAACCCAATACTATATAGGGAATATCCCATCCAAACAGGTTCTAGTATTTTGAAATAAATTGTATTGTCAGCATGAACTAAAATCTGTAAAGTTAATACCTGGGACCTTTCACACTCAGGAATTTGTTGGCTGTGACCAGGTATCAGTAAAATTGTTGTTTACTTTGGTAGAAAAAGGACAGAGTTTAAAAAAAAAACGAATTATTAGATGCTAAAGATACCACATAATTGTGTTTCTGTGAAATTGTTTCTATTTGTGGATTGTAGATCATCAGGTGGACCTCCCTCTGCAGCTTTATTTTTAATACTTTTGGTGCACGGTGCATCACTGAACAAGGCCAGGTTCCAACAAAAAGAACCAAAATGTGACCGCAGCTTTATAAACACTAAAAAAACATGAGAAAAGGTGTTTTTAAAACAAAAAGCGTCGCTACAAAGACCTCACTTTTTGCACACATGCACGCGAACGCACACATGCAGACACGCAGGTCGAGCTGCTGAATTCCCTGGTTAACAAGAATATATGGGTTTGTTCTGTGCACTGTCTACCTTGGCACTCCCCTAGCTGGCTGTCTGGCCTCCCGAATGGTTTGCTAAATGAAGCCACACCAGAAGTGGGTGTAGGGACATGCACATACAGACGCACGCACACCTTCATCACAGATGAGGAGAGAAAAATGAACACTGGAGAATAGTGGTCTGTTCCTCCAAAGTGGAATGTGTGGTTTGTGGTGGCTTAGCTTATAATATCTTTCTCTAAATACACTCTTTTTTTTCTGATAGATATTTATTGATCTCCATCACTTCTGCAGATCAACAATTCAATAAATTTGATAGAACAATTGCTTTACATAGTGATTTGACTATGAAGGTGAACATTCAAACTTAGCTGCACCACCTTGTTTGTGTAAATGTGCTCTGTGTGTTTTGAATGGATGATGATGCCACTGTGTAAGTCATTGATAGTCATCTGTACCCGTGGAAACAATAAGCTATGTTGCCAAATTTGGGCAAGTTTGTCTCTGACACTTATTGAAATGCTGTACATTGTTAAAAAGGTTTTTACATGAAGTCTGCAGATAGAAATTTGAACTCCCTTTGTGATGGTTTGTCTTCATTGTTATTATTGTTTCATGTAGTTAAATCATCTATATTTATTTATGTATTTCACTTTCTGTTTGGACCTTCTGTCTTCTTATTTTCTATTTTTCCCCTTGTTTCATCTTTCCCTCAGCATCCCTCTGCTTTCATCCAGCTCCTTTCTCCTCCCACTCCCTCTTCTCTCCCCATGGGTGATGTTTGCAACTCAATTTGGCAAATGTAACTCAATATTGATTATTATTAATATTTATCATGTTTGTGAACATGTTTTCCTCCAGTGCTATTAATCTGGCCTGTTAATAAATGTCTGCAGCAGTCTGGTGCATGACCCCCTTGGGACCATAGGGCAACTGCACACACACAAACACACACACACACACAGACACACACACCTGCTCTCAGCTGCAGGAGGTTGCCTGCTGTCCTCTACTTGCCTGGAGGCTTGAACTCAGCATACTGACTGGCATACACATTTTATTGGAGGATGGAATGGCTCTGGGCTGCTCAGCACAAATGACACATCAATACATCAGCTATGTTGTATTGGAGCTACACACAAACACAAAAAATGCACACTCACGCCTTCCTGAGCTGCAGTGACCACATTTAGTCCAGTTGTGTGTTTTTATTTATGCTGGAATACTCAAATTTTCTTTCTTTTTAAAAAAATCTATTTATTTTAGTATACTCAATAACAAAGGAGATTTAACCAAAAAAATATGTACTTGTCAAATGGATGTACTCCCTTTAAGTAAACAGACATCTTTATACTGCACACAGGGACACTGAAGACCATACCCTGAAGAATCTTAAAGAAGAAAGCATGCATGGTACTCCACATTAAACCACTAAATTCATACAGTGTTTATGTGGAAAGATGATAAATGATTTCACATGTTTTAATTTCCCTTTTTAACATTATCGTGCCAAAAATAATAAAAAACACATCATTTTACCACACATTTTATCACTGACATAAGTAGCGTAAACTGTGACTCACAATAGCATAGTGCACTTTAACCATGTCAACAGTTAGAGCATGCTACGCTTATTTTGTAATTATGTGGAGCAGCAGTGCATGTTCTTTCTTTCTTTCTTTCTTTCCTTTTTTCACTCACCATGAGCTGCATTGTAGTTTGAAATGTTGCTTGGAAATATTCCCTGGTGCTTTTTACAAGAGGAAACAGTGCAGTGTTCTCACTCTGAGAGGCTTTTGGTATTGTAGCTAACTGTGTTCTCATTGCTCCTTCACTGCTTCCAGCCACACACACAACTGCACACC
Organism: Zenarchopterus dispar; assembly: GCA_028564865.1. Lineage (NCBI taxonomy): Eukaryota > Metazoa > Chordata > Actinopteri > Beloniformes > Zenarchopteridae > Zenarchopterus > Zenarchopterus dispar. The sequence goes on along the minus strand of JAOWBL010000022.1, from coordinate 4,110,829 downwards.
AAACACACAAATTCTCCCCCCGAATGCCCTCCTTTGGATGTCTCTTCACATGCTTCCATTCATACGTCATTTTGGATATAAGGTAGCCAAGTGCCACTATGGAAAAAATATGCTATTGTACAGTTTTTTACCTCTCTCTAAATCTCTTTCTCTACTATTAATTTCCCATGGTTAGATTTTTACACTTGCATCCCTCCTGTTTTAAATCATGGGAGGGATAGACTCATCAAAGGGCTGCCTACTAGAGGGAAACAGGTACAGGTATCGCTCTTTGGCCTAGAAGTACAGCTAAGTGGGAGCATATTGACACAATATAGTGGTACAAACCGAAGATTAGGCCTTGCTCTGCAAGCTGCCCCACACACATGCATGTGCATATGTGTGCATGGAGCTCCCACATCAAAATGTTTGGTCATTTATTGCTCAACCAACTTCCCATTTTTCATATCTGTCACGGTCCACACATTCTCCTTCTGCCGTTGACTTTCGTTTTTTTTCTTTCACCAGATGATCTTTTCTCCCCATATTTGGAGCCTGTGCTGAATTTTGCATAGTTTTGCCTTTTCCCTGGATACTGTCTTTTCATCGATGGCTGGCTTTCTATTTGAACTGAACCAGATCAGTTTACGGCCAGTCAAAGATAGTGTCTCAGTATATATTGGAGAGGCCAGAGAGAGAAGTAAGGAGGTGTGTGCTTTATGATGGCCATCACTGGCACATACATCATGTTTCCAGCTCTCTTTCTGTGTTATTACAGTCACAACCATGACTCCACTATGCAGCTTACTGTCTAGCAGAGCGTCCACTTGGCTTCTAATATCCAAACTATTGAATTTTATCATGTGGTCTGCAGTTTTTTTCCCCACTAATATTAACTCTCTTTTGACTCTTCAACTATTCATTTAGAAAGAATCATTCTTTGTTTTGTTTTGTTATTTCAGGCATTCATTGCTGCTTATTCTGCAAGACATTAGCTCAAATTTGATGCATCATTTACAGGTCCCTTCCCCTGCTTGCATGCAGCTTGTGTCATTCCTTTCTACGACAGACCACATTAACAATACCACTCAGTCCACATGCCACAAAGCACATGTGTTTGTGTGTGTTCAGGCAGACGGCAGAAAATGACTCCAGATCTGTATCTTTCAGCATTTAAGTCTAGAGTGCTCTGATTAAACACAACCACAGAACAATCCGCCTGTTGTAAGGCCTCCGATTAAACCAGCGATTTTCAGTACTGTGTCCAGTTATTTTGCCATGGCAACACTGATTACAATATTATCAGCATCTCAGAGTTGTTTATATTTCTGTTAAAATGACTCTTGAAAGAATATGGAAAACATAAGCTTCTGCTCTTTAATGAGTTGTGCTTTTGTTATTTCTTTACCCTCCGCAACGTTAGACATGGTTGAATTTGCATTTTAATTTCTCTATGTTAATGCCATGTCTCTAACATTTCTTATTTCCTGGTGGCATGGAGTAATTTCGAGATACCATCTTTACCTTTGACACCATCTGATCTCCTGCACATGTGTTTAGAGTACAGTAACAGCTCCTTCAGTTGCAAACAGATGTGTGTTTGTGTGATAGCCTACATCTGCCTTCATACGTGCCCTAAAAATCTTTGTTATTGCAAACCGTGCAACAAAGCAAAGAGCAGCGTTTATGGTGCGCATTTACAATTTATCAAATAAATGGGATGCCTTCATGTGGCCTGGGCCTGCCTCTCAGGCAAAGCAGAGTAGTTTTCCACTGGAATAACAGCCGCCGAACAAGCGGCCCATTGTAGCGGCGGCCAGCACTGGGACCCCCAAGGTGCGAATTAATGATTGACCCCTGATGTAATCAGGATAAATAGCTCCCCGTAAAAGAGAAAGAGATGGCGAGAGGAACCGAGCGAGAAAGAACAACATAAGGAGCCAGGGAGAGGAAGGCACTATCTGGCCAGGGTATTTTTTATGAAGCCCACAGGGAGGCGAGCCTAACATCTCTTTCGGGGTCTTTTGAGACCCAGAAATAACACACAGCTGTTTAAAAGCAGCTCTGTCATCAGCTGTAAGACTCTTTGCATTTTCTGTTTCGTCTTCATCCTTGCTCCTTTCATTATTTTCCTGCTTTCTTTTGTCTTCTGTATTTCTTTTTTCTTTTTTTCATTGCTTGTCAAACTTAGTCAGCATGCCTCGAACAGGAGACAAGAGTTTGTCTCTAGCAGTCTGAAATGTTCTTTGTCAATAAATTAAAGAAAATGTTATCACTCAGTTATAATATCACTTCATTTTCTGCCCTGTGTTACTGCTTCATGTCTACAACAAAGGATGTTTTGTTCATTAAAATTAAGAGCCTCTTTTTCCCCCGTCTGTTTGTTACAATATGTTATTTGATGTAGCAAACTGTGTTTTTTTTTTTTTTCGTTTTTTTTTTTTTTTTTGCACAGAGACCCTAAAAGCCAAATGGTACTTAATAGATTTTCCGAGGCTGTCTCTCTGCTTGTCAAAATTGCACTCAATGGGTCAAGTGCCAGTGAGAGTTAGGGAATGAAGAGAGGGAGAGTGAGTGAGTGAAAGAAGTGTTTAACAGCCACTTTTGGCTGTGCAGAAAGAGCAGCAGATAGGGCTGAGTTATAAAACTTTAATTGATCTGCGTGAAGAGTGGAAGCTACTGCTGGCTCACATGTTCCAGTCCTTAATTGGACGCCTGCTCTGAACAGCTATGAAATGGTGATCATTAAAAAAAAAAAAAAAGTGTTATTTTCCAGTCAAAATCACTGGATGACGCAAAATCAGTCATAAAATGCAGGATTTTACTGCTTCAGCTTTATATGATAAGTTTCCCAAATCTACTTGGACAGGCTGCGTGTTTGCCAGGCCCTGAAAAACCCATGTCGTACATTTTCACGGTTTCACATTTCACATGGCAGCTAACAACTTTCACAGTCCACATCTGGCAGAAACACAAATATTTAGCAAAGAACACTGTACAGTGACTCTACTCTTACATTGCAACTGACTATTCTTTTTTTTTTTGTCTTTTAGTTCTTGATTATCTCAACAAATCTTTCTACAAATTAAACATGTTTGCTTTATATATGCACATACAGAAACTCTGTTAAATAATAAATAAACTTGCATTATTTCCAGAAATAAAAGCTTTAATTGCTACTGTCTCTTCATTTAAATTTTTTTAAAAGTTAGGTCAGAATGTGCATCATTGAACAATAAATGTTCGTTTGGTAACAAGCAAGTTTTCAAAACGTCATCTTGGAGCTTCGGTTAAAACCTGGGCAGCAACAACAGGTTTTGGCAGCAGGAGAGATGACGGCTAAGAAAGGGAGAGAGCTTGATTGCAACCACTCCTGCTGTAATTTTGGGCCTTGTTGGCCCGCTGATGGTCATTGCCTGTGTTTAGATAGTAAAACTTTACTAAAGACATCAGGATCTGTGTGGAGAGGAGAAAAACAAGAACCTCACGCAGACGTTCTCAAGGAAAAAAATACACTGACTGAGGACAAACATTCTGTTTTAGGATGAAAAGCCTGGAATAATAAGTTCATCGTGTGCCACATATTACTCATGTTAATGCATTTACACATGCACATTTACAAAGTTCCACTGTCCACAGTAATTTCCTTAAAAACGCGCTGAGAAATCGTAAATAAAACTTGCACTTACTGCTCATCATCATTTTTGTTCATATTGAAATGGTGGGATCCTGGCGTGCAGCCCCAATCATGTTGTCAATTTCTTAGCTGTGACAATAATAATACGTGACGGGACTAACCAGGTCAGTGATAGATGGAACCATTAAATGAAAGGTGAGCCGCGGCAGGACATGGTGGCCACGATGAAACTGAGAACTATTCCCATCAAGGACTTGGCCAGCCTTATATACTCTCTGTTTCTGCGTACGTCTGGGTTTTCTCTGCAAAAGTCAAGTAAGCATTTTGTTTGCTGAAGTCCATCAATAAGTGCTCCTTTCTGAGGAGCCTTACATTTTCTCATTGCGCATTGTGGTTTTCTAGCAACTTAGAGGTTTGGATGCTGAAGTGTATTTGTTTAAGGAATCGTTGAATGTGTCCTGCTGAGGTTGAATTTATGACCTACAATAGATTTGACTGGTTAAGATTAGTTGTTATTGTTCAAGTTTGAAATGAGGGTAAAATCCATCATCTTTGTGGTGATTATATTCCCTGTGCTTGGTCGTCTAACAAACATCTCTGTGTGGTTTTTTTTTTATCTTTTTAGATGACAGTGAGCCAGTGGACAGCATGTACGACACAGAGGCTGACCTCCCCGGTTTAGCGTCTGGCAGCAGAGGTGGTGCCGACAGCCCAGAAGATGACGTAGAGGACGGCATCATCAACATGTCCCCTTTACCCTCACCGACTCCTTCCCATCCCAACAACAACCACCACCACCACCTGCTGCACCCCCATATCTACACCTCCCACCACCACCACCTCCACAACAACAGCAGCAGCAGCAATGACCAGGACTTCACCACACCCAAGGAGGGCTCGCCCTATGAGGCACCTGTCTACATTCCTGATGACATTCCCATTCCCAGTGAACTGGAGCTGCGGGAGTCCTCTGTGCCCGGTGCTGGACTTGGCATATGGGCTAAAACCCGTATTTGTGCTGGTGAGAGGTTTGGGTTGCACAGCGCAAAGCATCATGGGGCTACAGGCAAAGATGGCTCCTTTGGATGGGAGGTAGGAGCCACGGAGGATACTTTGTGCAACACATCATGTTTTTTTCATTTTTAGATTCACTTTTACCGTGCATCAGCACTGACCATATACATATGTGTAGTAAGGCACAAACTAAAGAGAGTAACAGAACGCCCAAACAGTCCTTCAGTAACATTTTCAGCCATCGCTCTTGATGCTCACAAGCATATATCTCATTGTAAGCACCGATGCCCATCCCACGTGTGTGTATGTAGGCATACACACACAGCAATGTCAAATGGAAAAATCTAGCTGATTAGTGGAGGTATCGGCTTTTCTGGGCATCGGTCTGAAGCGAGCACACTCATTTGGTCACGCCATCTGATATGGAAATGGAAGAAGCGTGGTCCAATGCGGTGGCAGCATATTGAACTATTCATTTTCATTTCAACATGACATTAGAGGATATTGAAGTTGCTTCAATAAGCTCATTAGGGGCATAAAAAAGAAGAAAACTCATGGTCTCTGTCTCTTTATGTCTCTTTTTCACAGGCCTAATCAGAGATGAAATATGTCTGCCTGCTTTTCATTTCACTGACTCCTCAACTGTTCATTTTTTGGGGGTCGGTCATTCACATAGTCTCATATTACATTTACAAGTAATAAAGAGTACAGACTTGGAGAAGTTAACCATTGGAACCCCATTCTTGACAGATCATGATTCGATTGGATTCAACAGCAATAGCTACAAGCTGAAAAAGAATAGGTGAAAACATAACATTTGAATTATCAAATTGGTTGATTATATATTAATTAATTAAAGTGGTCATATTGTGCGAATTTGCAGGCATTTAATCAGTCTTTAGTACTGCTGGAGTAGGTTTTTATCCAACATAACTCCAAAAGCTTGTAATTAATTTTGAACTGCAAAAACTTGCTGATGAGCAGAGCTAAAGATGCTTGAACATACCCAACCCCTGTTGTCCTTCAGATACACACATATTTAATAAAGCAGCATTTAATAACACTACAGTGTCAATATTAACTTTTAAAAGAAAAAAAATCAACAACTCAAATTCTTTCATATGTGTATGAGCAATTGGTTTCAGGACATGTGGACAGCACCACAAACTGCACCAACAAAAATCACAGTTGGATGTCTCCATTATGTAAAAACTATGCAATTGTGTGGTATTACACATGTCACTTTCAGTCAACCACCATCAATGCATTTTCTGAGTTAATTAGTTTAAATGTGGGAAGTCCAGTGAAATGCCAGCTGAGTCAGAGGACTGGTGGACTCGATGATATCATAGAGAGCCAACACTGGAAAAAATTCTCCAGAACAAAGCTTTCTCAGTATTACAAACCTCACTTTTTTAGCCTATGTTTATATCTACAATAACCCATCACAGTAACTCTGTAAATAAGTCAGAAAAGATGGGAAACCATAATATGACATCTTCAAATGTAATGTAATAATATAAATATAAACTACAATATGTGAGAAATGATACGCCACAACTATAAACAAAGGTTAGAGCTCTGTGAATCCAGCAAACTTTAAAAGAAAGTGCTGCTGCTGCTGCTCCAAGTTAGCTCGTTTCCAGTTGATATTAGTCCTGTACTTTCAAAACTTATGTTTAAAACAATGTTCATGAATCCCTCATTAGCAGGATTTAAAAGAACTCCCAGGAGGTTCTTGCCATAGTTTCTGTCCGAAGAACTCTTTGTTTTCTTCCCACCAATTGTAGCAGCATGCAGGGGATTAAAGCAAACAGGCACACGCTATGTGGCAGCATGCCAGGTGGAACATTTTCCTTTTTAAAGTTCGCATTATGGCTGGCCATTTGGGGTGCATGGGGCTTTTCTCCAAAAGCTACACTCTCCCCGTAGCTCTCGTGTTTTCTTTCAGTTTTCCTCCTCCTTTCCTTTTCTCCCCAGACGCACGTCTAATGCTTATTCATCAGCGAAGCTTTAGATATTTGACTTCTAGGAAAAGGCCACCTTCAGCCTTTGAGATACATATGTGCTCACAGAAGTGCCCTGGCATTCACACTCAAACATTTGCCCCAAACAGGAAGTGGAAGTTAGCCTTTAAATATGTCTATATTTGTTTTGTTGCTTTTAGATGGATATGAACCTTGCACTGTGAACATTTTTTCAAAGATATTTATCAGTTTTAGTGTCATGAACCCATAGGCAGAATATGATTCATTTTCTGCATGAGCATTGCCTAGGTTCTCGAGCTCATGTTTGTACATTTGGAAAACTCAGCATGTGTATTAATGCTAAATTAATTTTGTTTGCAAGGTAGCATCACTGCATTCCACCTTATCAGAATGAAATTATCAATCCATTTTGTCCTCTGTCTACTTCTGAATGATAATCAGAGGAGTAACTCTGGCTCAGGCTCTATTTTTCTTTCTGTCCTTTTTTTTTTTCTTTTTTAAAAAGATATCCTGTCTGGTTTGGGGCTGGAAACCTTCAGAGGCTCTCCTCTCCCAGACTCTTATCACAGATAGTCATAACAGTCAGCCTGTTGATAGTCATCGACAGACTCCCTTAGGACCCCCCCACACACACCCCATTTCTTCTCCCATTCACCATCAGCTCCTCCACTCGTCTACTGCCACTGGTCTTAGACAAATAGACAAGCGAGAAAGTGACACGTTTGGCTGAGTGAAGAAAGATGTAAAAAGTGAGTCCACACCAAGGATCGATGAGAACAAAAGGAAAATGCAAGATAAAAAAACATACTCCTCTTGGCATCAGAAACTCCAGAGGAGCATAAAAGTGTTTTTGAAAATTCCACGGACATGTGTGTTTTCAACCCTTGCCAAAATGGAGGGGTGTGTTATGAGAGATAATAAGTGAGGTCATCTGAGAAGTCTGTGGTGTAACTATGATAATATCAAAGCAAGCATCTAATACTTCATAACTAAGCCCTCTGGGTTGAATTAAGTGCTGAAATGAGTTATTACAGTAATTATTATATTGCAACTGTGCATCCAGATGACAACGGACTTTATATTGATCATGTGTACTGAAATAATTTTCTTTCCAAAATGTTTTCCTTTAAGCAACTTTTATTTCTTATTTATGGCGTTTTCAGTTTTGAGCTTACTGGATTATTTATAATCAAGGGATGTTGATTTGACTATATAAATGTAGCCCTGTAATCTTTTAAAAGCACAAAGTAACCAAAATTGCCATTGTAAAATTTTAACCCAACAATAATATATGCCATCTGCAGTAATACGCTGGACCTAAATCATTTGAAGGAAATCAGCTGCATTTTTGAGGATTTTTTTCAGGCTGGCAATAACTCGTTATTTTGGTTTTGCAAGCACTGTGGTCTACCAATGAACCCGAGCAGCTCAAGAATCACATGTTGGATGCTTTAATGCTTTCTGGGTATAAGAGTGGAAATGCAGATTTGGTTAAGAGAAACAGCGACGAATAGAAAGAAAGAGCAGGAGTGAGAGAAAGAGGAAGGAGCAAAGCTGAGAGGAAGCGGGCTATTGTCTTACTGGGGGCTTTGGGAACTGGAAGAGGTGTTAACGCAGGCTCATTTTAGCAAGACGGACAGCTCAATCTGAGGGCTGCTCCGCTGCAGGCCATGGCCATTCTCTCCTGTCTCAGACGCCCCCTCTGGGCCAGCACTGAGTCATCCATTTAAAAACCATTATGCACCCCCTTTAGCACAACATGATAGAACACCAGGGCCCCCGGTACACCGAGTGTGTGCCTCTCTGGTTGTGTGTGCAGGACTACTAAGCCCCCAGGATAGGAAGCAGAGTCAGGCAAGGCCCTCAGAGAGTATAGTGCAGGGATCAAACTCTTGGAGTGACTGCTGCTATTATCTGGCTGGTAGATTGGCCTGACTTGGCTATTGACAGAGACATGTCACCTTACAGTGGCTGCAGGTATCATGCACCTCATTGATTGGCATTCACTGGGCTCACTGACTATGTCTACATGATGAATAATATTCTGACTAGAATCTAATAAAGGCATGAGTATAAATAAGACACTGAGATATAAGCAGCAATTTCTGACTTAAAAAAAAAAACAACACACGAGCCTATAACCACAACAGGACAGACATGTCCTCTTGTGTCCTGGGATGAAACTACTTGTTTCAAGAAAATTAGAAGACCGCTTTAGACTATTTTGCTAGTTTTGAGAATTCTAGTCAGGAAAAAAAATTCTCACCTCATGGACAAAAATGTTTTGTTTCTTTTAAACAACACGATTTTGACTATTTTTAGGAATTTTATGCTCGTTTCTAGCAGGGCTGTTTTTGCAGTGGACACTTTTTTTTTTTTTAAAAGACACTTTGATTTTGAGCAAAAATAAGAAAAATCAGATCTACAATTCATTCTGACCATTCTTTGAGCAAATAAACAGTACGACCAAACCTTCTCGGTCCTTTATAAATGATATTCAAACCTTCTCCATGCTCTGTCACCGCTGGGTGTATCTTTTCACCTTTGAATCTCTTGAAGCTCTGGTTAGCAAGTAACTTTTTCTTTTCTCTCTGCCTTTTATTTCTCCAGCTTCAGAGGCTCCTATCTCACAGAGTTTCTGTATGAAGGTCACACATTATGACTGTAGGAAGATGAAGTCACTTCCATGTCACTGACTGTGGAACTTGGGCATTTTCAGTTTATGTACACTGTACAATGCCTGCAAGGTATTGTGTTTTCAAAATCACAATACTGGGGGATAGAACAAGGACATCATTCACTTTGATTTAGAGATGTGCTGGATGCAGACCCTTTAGACAAGGTCATCAGAAATGCTTTCACACACAAAAACATGTATCATAGAGTCCACAGCAGCCCTGCGGCAGGGAACCTTAGGAGGACTTTGTTGCCAGGCAAACTTTTTTCTCTCAGTCTTTTCTTTATCTGTTTACTTTTGTGGGGTGATTTTCCATATCAGTATCATTCATCCAGCGATGTGTGGAAAGAGACAAAAAGAATGCTAGCTCTTCTGTTTGGCCAGTTATTGACTTTGTGATAGGTTAAGATGTCTGGCGGGCACTCTCATGTCGCCATGGTCCTACGTGACAGATACCCATCCAGCCATGGCATGATATATCTCCCTCACCCTCTGTCAAGTACTAAATCTCCACCTTGACAGCTGGCTTTTCATGTGGATGCTTTACTCCTTTTGTTCATGTCTTAATCACTGAGCTAAGCTAAAGTTTTCAAACGTTTGAGAGAAGAAGTCATGGCGCACCCTGACACTTATCTGTCCTGACCCACCTCTGACGTCCTAAAGTGTTTGCTTGCCTTTTGTGTTTTGCCCGAGAAGGGCGGATGGCCAAGTTCTTATGCTGCAAGATATCCTCATAGGCCTTTCAAGGTGCAGCTTGAAACTTGTCTGATCTGTTTGCCTTTCACAGAAAGGTGTTCTTTATCTTGATGTTTGACCCTAAAGGTGGCTGGTACTGAACTGATAGGGCCAGAAATTCACCGGGACTGCCAGAAGACAGCAGTTATGTCAAGTGTAGGGGTAATGTGGGAGAGTGAGAGGGAATGAGATGACAAAAGACAGTCTTTCCTGCTTAATTTGGTTAATGTGTTTTAGCACTCTTGGAGGCTGTCATGTTCTGACATTTCAGTCATGAATGTGGTTTAAGATGCCAATAACCATGTGAACCCATGTCTTTATCAGTCCCAATATTTATGTCAGTGAATTTAATCCCATATGTAGATGGTTGGATGGTAAGAAGGGAGTTTTTAATCACCATAATTTCTTTTAGTAATAAAATCAAGGTCCCGCTCAGATGAGTTTGGGCTTGACCTGAGAGTTCTTCTCCTGAAAGCCACTTTAGAGGAGAACCAGCAAGTCTTTTTACCTTCACTCCAAAGATCTAGTCTGTTTTGAAAAAGACGGAGTGATTGTACAACACCAGGCCATTTCAGCTAAATAGCTCATGAAATTTGTGTTTTTTTTTCTTTTCTTCATTACTGAGAATTTAAGTTCATTTTGAGAGATCAGTCACTAAGACCTTGCCTTCCTCATTGCAGATACCAGTACCACTATTGTGATTTTGAGAAAAAAAACATCCATGTGTCAGCTATATACATATATATCTAGCAGATTGTTGCAAAACAAAATCTATATTAATTTGTTTTTAATAAAGTTTGTAGTACATAATTTCTGCAAAATATCCATTATTTTATGTTATATTCAAAAGACAAGATCCTTTATACTATATTGATACTGCATTTAGTATGTGCTGAAAACTTCAAGATTTTCTCTTTTTGTGATTTAAAAACTTCTTCTGAAGATAAATTTGAATATATATCCTTAGTCTTTCTTATATACATATATATATATATATATATATATATATATATATATATATATATATATAT
>JAOWBL010000022.1:4073559-4099716 GCA_028564865.1 Zenarchopterus dispar | reverse complement strand
TATATATATATATATATATATATATATATATATATATATATGAACTTCAAGATTTTAACATTTTTGCACTTGTACTCCATATGCCAGCTTTGTGAAATCATTTGCTAACATATGGAGTCACTTTGGGACATGTGTCTATAGTCTCACATTGTAATGAAAGGCATATCAAACCTGCGGTTTCTAATAACAGTATTGACCAACACTATGTGGTTTTCTGTCATCATTATTTGCCTTTGACAGAAACCCCAAGTTTACACACAGAGCAAAAACACCAGAGAAAAACTATAACACCACAAGTCCTGGGCCTTGGTGCTGTAATATCTTCCATTCACGTTCATTTTATGTAGGTTTTAAACATGCCATTAGCCAATTTAATCCAATTTTCCCAGCTTTCGGAGCACTCCAGTGGAACAGATTCCATTTAATATTAAACATATGGTCGCCGTTGCCCCTGGAAACACCGCAGCAGTGCTGTTTTTATTAACCTGTTAAAGACAAACCTCCTGTGTCCCAGTGCAACCTATTGTCAATTATCTCCAATGAACATTGTAATTGATAACAAGGAAGCAGGGCAGCAAATTAAATGTCAGGTTTGATTAGAAGCCTGATGCCTTATCATTTGTTCATAACTCGTTACCAACATCTGTTAATTAGTTAATAAATTAATCTGCAGGACTCGGATGAAAGATGTACAGGCTCTTGAGGAAGCACATGGGGCAAAGTCATCCGTCTTTGAAGGGAGCAGAGCTCGACAAATATTGTCCCTGGGATTTGGACTGTTATTACTTGGTCACTGGTTTCAGACCTCAGCCCCTCTACCCAAGGATTCTCAATGAAACCTCTTGTTTGGCTGAATAACCCTCCCCAGCCTTAGGATCTCTTCACGCATCTCCAACACAATGATGTCCTTTATTGAATGAGGTTTTCCTTTTTGAAAGACACGCTTTAAACATTAATTTAAAAAGCCTCACGCTGGTCCATCAGTCCTCTGCCGTGAGGTACAGGAGGTAACTCCTGTGAAATCCTTCTGTACCCGTCTCACTCACTGTGTATCTAGTGAAACCCCATCGTTCATCATTGCCCTGATGAATAGTCCCATCAGTTAGTGCCTCAAGGCAACAACGGACAATGATGCTGCTCTTTACTGCTGTGGTGGAAGATGACATTTGTCAAATACTGTTTTTACTGGTTCTTAAAGTTATGCCAAAATGAGGAAATACCCTTCTCCACCATCCCCATGTGTTTTTTTTTCTTTTTGTGGTTGTCAGCATCTACATGCAAGAACTTATTACACTTCTCTCTCTCTTCCATCTTAATTCACGTTCCCCCTCTCTCACACACCTTAAATCCCAATCCCTTGTGCTGCTTAACATTTTTTTTTCTTTTTTGACTCAAACAGGAGGTTGTGACCTAATAATCAGGTTCCCGTGGCTGTTGTGATTGCCATTTTCCATAATCAGATACACAATAAGGCCTAAAAGCCTTGGCTGTAGAAATGCCTACACCTCATTGTGGGTCCCGTACAGCACTGCAGAGCTCAGAGCAGTGTACGCAAAAGGAAAATGAAGCATACAGCTGAGCCTTTTAATTACTTTTTATTAGGCGCAAAGAATTACACTTTGGCACAGTGTGCGTCTTTGTCAGAGTCAAATGGGAGAAGCATTAAGGACCTTCATGATTACATTATTTGTTCTAGAAGGAGAATGAGGAACACTTTTCCAAGTTTTTTTTCTTTAAGAACTTCAAACATTTTGTGTAAATATAGATGAGAAACATCATGCATGTTACATGCATACGCTGTAACTAGTACAACACTGTGTGCACATACAGCCACACAAAGGTACAAAAGGCGCAGGCAGGCAGGAAAAAAAAAGACATTCTCCCATGTTTTTCTTTCCTCTACTCAGTCATTTAGAATAACAAGGTAGAGTGAAAAGCTGAGCGCAAGGACGACATCAGATCTAAAAACAGTGTTGAATTGTCGAAGTGTCAAACACGCTGGGATGTCTTTACCTTGGAAAATCTCCGGGATCGCTTGAGTGACTCTCGCTCATTTTCTCCACCACTGTCACTGCGGTAAGACCCAGCGTCGTGTCTGTGTGAGACAACGAGGGGGTTTTGACAGAGTCAAGATTTGTAGGGGTCGTCAGTGCACGTGTGCACGTTAAGTATGTCCATACAGGCACACGTCTGCACATTTTTGTTATTCAACACGGGCACTGGCCCTCCACATCAGCCTAAACTGGGTCTCCCCAACAGAAACAGGATTTTTACCAGAGTTTGGAGAGAAATATTTATGTAGCCTGAACAGTTGTGTCAAGATAAAACTTTACTCAGAGGTTTCATTCATTTCATTAATTGTATTTCACTGTTTTGTTACATTTATCCACATTATTCTGCACACCTATAATAATTTTTTTATGCTATAAAACATGAGTGTGGTGGGGTTTTTCTTTTTCTTTAATTAGGGATGTGCCTTATCATAAAACAACTCCAAAATAAAACATGAAAGTAAGCGTGCAAACTCATACATGAGCAAATGGCAACAAAAAAAAGTCTTGTTTTCAGATTGTTCTCACCACGGGCAAAGATAAACTTAGTATTAAGCATCATTATTGTGAAAGAGAAGGAAGCCAAAGAGTCTAACTCGGTCTCCGTAAATCTTCTTAATGGTCAGAGCGGTACACAGCAAGCTTCTCAGTCATTTTGTCCTCGATGAATGTCATATGATTGTGCTCTGTGCCACTCTTTCCGGAGAGGAGGTGAGCTGATGTCAGAGCAGCTGGTACACAGTGGTACCCAGCATGCCATCTCAGGAAAAAAAAGGGAGAAAAGAAACAGGAAAGTAGCTACTTTGCTTCTGTGAGACGCTTAGGCCGGAGCCATGTGATGCCGAAGTTGTGCCAAATAACAGAACAAAGGCGTTGTCATGTTGTGGCAGTGTGTGTGACTGCGTATATGCAGGGGAAAATAACCCTGACCTTTACATACAGATGATGTCAAATAATAGTCTGGTTGTTTGTCATTACAGTTAATGTGTCATTAAGCTCTTATTCTTTCTTTTCTTGCCACCTTTAGCCCTATTATTTGCTTAGTATCATACAACTGAATACATAACACTGAATTCTATAAACCCGAGTTCATGATTAACCCTTTATATAATGCCTTGTTTGACGTTATTTTAAGGCGTCTGAGTGTTTCTGGGGACAAAGCCTGCTCCCCTCTGCTGGTCAAGATCTCACAATGCTGCAGAGTGCTTTTAACTTTTTCATTTCAATGTTGTTTCTTTGGGGAGAGAGTCAGACATTGTAGTGCAGAAAAACCTACAAGTGTGCAGTATCAGAGCTCAACACACAAAGCTCTCACATAGTTTTTCATGTGCACTTTGAAGCGCCTACCAAGCTACTCAAGTAGAACAAGTCAGCACTTTTGCAACCCTTCTCCTTATTTCCCTCCCGTGGAGTGGGTGTGTGGGGAGAGGACTCAATCCATTACTTGTTCTATTTTACCACCACTCTTTTTGTTTTTCTGTTATCGTCATTTTATCTGTTTTCTTTTATGTGTTTGATAAAATGTCTTATTAAAGAAGAGTGGAAGACATTGATATCCCAGAAAAAAAGTAAAAGCTGCAAATTTTGTTGAAATAAGAAAAAGGGAGCCTAGGATCATCTTCATCATAGCACAGCGGCTACCATGAATCATGGATGCGGTGGATGTCCACACCAAATAATATTTGAATTTTATCATGTTTTATCAATCAGTTATTGTAACTTTAAAGAGACATTTCCTTTTAGTTAAATGAATCAGAACCTATTGGACAAAATGGGCTGCTTCAAAAGAGACTTTAAATTGTCCAGATTTAAGTTTGCTGTTTTTCGTTTATTTTTTTTTTTAAGTAGAGGACAGTAGCACTGATGAAGCTGATCCACCCGACCATTGTGGTACATTGCTAAAAAAATAAAATCCACAGTCTTGCCAACTGACTTTTTTAATTGACGTTTTATTCTCAGTAGTGTTTGAGGTGTGGTACATTTTCAACTTTAATTTCGGAAATGCTTTGTGTGCTGCCTGTACTGTTTTTTGTTTGTTTGTTTGTTTGTTTGTTTGTTTTTTAAACTTACATTGACCCTAAAATACTGGCTTACTTTTGCCTTTTGACAGACTTTATTCTATTTACACATATCCCAATGTACTGTCAAGTGTTGATCTGTGAGCTTTCATGTGCCTTTACAACTAAATACACAACATAAGCTTTAATTATACCAAGATCACACACTCAAATCTTTTCTTTTGTGAGTCATTGATTTTTCTCTCCCCTCTCTCAACCTTATGTGACCTCTCACTCTATTTCTCCTCTCCATCCTTTCTTTTTGCTCCATGCTCCTCTTCTCCTTGCCTCCGGGGTCCTGGTGCTTCTAATTCGGCCTTATCAGTGAAGTAATTTAGCTACCACAGCTTGGGTTTCTGTTGCGCGGCGAGTGGCCCCATTGTCCAGCCCTGCTGTTGCTGAGATAAATCCTCAGATTGAACAAAGTCCGTGCTGACCTTTACAAACTCCCAAATCTCACTGTGTACACCCCTCCATCTGAGATTCGCTCTGCCTCAAGCTCTTTTCTTTGGATGGCAGAGCTTGGGGCCCATCAAATGGGAGGAAGAAGGCAAATGAGTGTGTATGTGTGTGTGTGTGAGCGAGAGAGGGAGAGTGTGTGGGGTCAGGGTGGATTGAGTGAGCGTGAGATGGACAAGAGAGAGGGATTAAGATGGCTGACTGAGCCTGTCTATATTTCCAATGGCACTTTGCTTTAAGAGGAAGGCAGAGAGGGAAAAAGTGCACTGCAAACAAAGCATTCAAGTGTGCATTTTTGTCTTCTTCAGACTGCCAGAGCAGGTTTTAGTGGACCACATTCTCTGTGCATCCCACTTTGTACTGTTTCAAAAAGATGCACAATGGAAACACAAATATATACCTTCTCTTTATGATGTTTCTCTTGAAATAGCTTGTTGGAAAAATCATGACAAATGAACTTCACTCCTCCTCTAATCTCCATTGTTATCCATCATGTCCATTCCTGGGCAGCAGGCCAGAGAGGAATCTGTTGGGATTTCTGCTTTGACCCACAGTGAAACAGCCAGAGTAGAACAGTTGAAGCCAAGTGCCTTGGGGAGTGGAGGGTCACTGCCTTGGTGGAGAGGTTTGAAGCACAATGGAGCAGAAGTACCCTCTCCATTCTGAACCACTGTCATCCTTCAGAAGCCACTCGACCTGCTCTCCGCATCGTAAGTCCTCTATGCTCTGTATTCTGGTTGTCTGTCAGTCAGACAAGGAACCTCGTCAGAAGGTCTCAAAGTTGGGGACTGTGACAGAGTGTGAGCGGAGGCAGAGCGGTAGATGAGAGGAGAGAAAAGCGGAGTTATTAGTGAAGTGGTTGCATGCTGAGGGTGCACTCTGTGCAAAGAGAGGACCATAAATGCAGGTGTGGGGCTTAGTGTTAGTGGTGGAGGATTGAAGACAATATGTACCTTTCTTTCTCCTGATCCGCTGGTCAGGGGTGGCCCAGTGTGCATCCCATTCTCCCTCCATCCATCCCACTTCTTCCCCACCTCCCCCTACCCACTGCCACCTGCCTGCAACCCACCACCAGTGTTCCCAGGGAGATGAGCGCTACGGAGAAGAAGGCCCACAAGGGATTAACTTTTCACATGGCTTGGAGTCCTCATCTCAAAAGACCTGACAACCCCAGACGGCTTGATTAAAAAAGAAAAGAAGAGAAGAGGAAAGGGGGGTGGGAGGGTATAGGAGGAGGAGAAAAAGGGGAATTCTTCACATGATGGCCCCGAGAGAGGGATTTTGGATATTGGGTGTCTTTTTTTTTTTTTTCATCGTCTAAAGCCCCCACATCTTGGTTGAGAATGAGCAAATTGTTCCTCCTGTTCTCTCACCAGTCCCTGTGCTGCCCAGCATAAAGATGTGGGTGGGCACCATCACATGACGACTCTTCACAAGAAACCTGAAGATGTCCTCTAATCTAGCGGAAAATATATAGATAAATATTCAACTTATTTTCATTTTCTTAACATTTAAAAGAAGATTATTCAGTTTTCAATCCCTATTCACTGCAACAATTATTTCATAACATTTATACACTTTTTCATCTCTCATTAATGTATTAATGTATGAAAAACCCCTCTCTTTTTGAATGTATGTCAGCATTGCATTTCAGGGAAGGAAGATATGGGCAGAGAGAGTCGGCGAACCGTTGCCGGCTTAAAGTTCTAGTGTTCAAGTGGCAAGGCGCCCTATTTCCCCTCACTCTATCCCAGATAAATTGGGCATCTCAAGTTTGTCTGTGAGAAAGAGAGGACAAAAATCAAAACAAATGCTCCCAGTGAAGTGAAGATGGGAGTTGGGGTTGGCTTTCCTCTCTGGCTAACGGATCAGCAACTCAACCTAGCGGGACAGCGGGCCACTTAATACCTCCCATCTTGTCCAGGTAACAGAGTGGCCCAACAGGGAGGTCAGGGAAGGTAGCAGAGTATCATTTTTCAGATCACCACTCACCCTCTGGCTTCCTCCGCATGGCTCACTTACCCTCTTCTCATCTCCAATGCTAGGATAAACTCACCCTCTCTTCCCACACCCCTCAGGTAGGAAACAAACATTCATTGAGAAAGTTTTCATGAACATGTACACCCATGTTCTCTGTAAAGGGTGAGATTAATCAAAGGTTGTTGCTAGTCAGCAATATCAGCAACATTTCTTATTTACATGAAATTCCTCTGCATTATTTCAAACAAACACAATGTTGATTGTGTTTTGTTTTGTTTTTTTTCCCAAGACCTGTTCGTTAGAAGTGAAAACACAGAGGCGCAGGCAGTTATGGGAAAAATCCAAATTAGTTCACACATTTGAAGAAGTGAAATATCAACATTTTGATTAGATTAGGTAGATTAAAGCTTTTATGCAAATACAGTTATTGTTAGAGAGGAAATTTCTCAAAAAAATATTTGTAACTTTTGCTGTTAATACCAATAGTGCAAAGAACAAGAACCTCCAAGTCTAAAGGTTGACCCGTCCACTAAATTAATCCAAATATCAGCACAGATTTGCCATTAATCATGTTTTTTTTACAAACCATATGGTCCCAGGGTCCAAATAGCCTCTGAAAAACTGAACCTACTTTGTGTGCACTTGACTTTGCTGATGCACTCAAGGGACTACAGGACTTGAGCTCTGTCCTCCAGGATGTTGAGGATTTTTTTCCTGCTTTGCTGGATAAATAGGAGAACTTAGGTATATGAGCAGAGCTTATAGCCTTTATATATATATATATATATATATATATATATATATATATATATATATATATATATATATACACTACTAATCTACAGGTAGATTGTACTATTCTGCTTTGAAAAATGTCATTTAACATACTATATGAACAAGAAATATATGCTCTGACTTCTTCCCCCAGTCTAAAGACATGCATGTTGGGTTAATTGATGACTCCGACCTGGCGTAGGTGGAAATGTGAGTGGGAATGAATTTCTGTCTCTGTGCAATTGACTAGCGACCTGTCCAGCTCACGCCCTACCTCTCGCCCATTGTCAGCAGGGATAGGCTCCGGATATGATACACTGACTCATATTCTTCTGACCCTCGCACTAAATCAGTTTCCAATCAGTTTTTCTTTGTCTGAGCACTCCTTCCCTGCTGCACGGCTATCATTAAGTGACTCATTTAGGCCATCACAGGTAGGCCCACATCATAGCCTGCTGATGGCTTTTAATGTGGAACAGAAGTCTTTCTACTGTAATGCATGCTGAAGTAGCTGAGGCTAATGTGACCCCTATAGTTTGGCACCGCATTAGTGCCAAAAGACCCAGCAGTGAGCCTTTAACCTGAAGACGACAGGGCCATTATTATGTTCTCTGCAGGATATGCTCGGCCAGAAGACACTTAGCTATGCTCACAAAAGGACATGCATACAAGGAGTTACATAGACAATAGGGTAATTATCAGCATATAGTTCTGCAAATTGGTTATATTTGTGAGACTATTGTTCAGAATTTGAGTACAGATTGAAATCTATAATTTTTCATCTCACAGGAAAGAAATCTGACCATCAAGTGTGCAGCCATAGAGACAGAGTGTCTTTTGTGTTCTATTTTAATGAGTGAAATTGAGGCTTACATTTGTGCTCTTTACTTATAATAAAGGATCAAAAACCATGCACTGGTGCACACATATATAAAAAACAAGCCTTCCCTGCTTGAACACTCCAGCAGCTCTACAGTAACTGTTTTACTATCTCTATTCCCTTCCTGTCTCTTTTTGTCACCGTCCCTCATTCGCCCTTGTATTTCAAGAAAATCCATCCTCCTCTCGCTTCTCTTGTCTCAGTATCCTGTGCCACTGGACACTGAATGGACCACAGAGAAAGCTGATCTCACAGACGTGGACACACACAAACACTCATATGTCCGTGCACACTCACAAAACTGCGTGTGGTCCCAGCACCTCTGTCTTCACCATGTTTTCTAATGCTTCATCAGGTCCCATGCTCAGAGTCACGGACTTAAGACTAATCTTTAAAATTCCTCACTGTCTCGGTCCCTTTTGTCTCATCAGAAGTCACTTGGCAAGCTTTTTGCTTTCTCTTCTACAGTTTTCTTTGTAAGGTTTCACCTCAGCATGACAACAGGGGGTCGGGTTGTTTTCTTTCCCATCTTCCTCTCTTTTTTATTTTCTTCCCTCCTGTCCCTTTTTTTCCTTCTTTGCATAATTCAAATCAGAATTCCTGTGTGAGTACCTTGCTCTTGACCTAGCATAGAAGGCTACTGATTGCTTTAATAGCAGTCCTTGGACTGGGAAGGTGGGTGTCTTTAAGGAACTCTGGTGTGAACGGTTTGTGTGCAGTGTGTACTACCGAGGGGTGGTTGATTAGAACTGACCTCAAGAGTGTCAGGAGAAAAAGAAGTACAAAAATGCAAAGTGAGAATGTGTGCTTGCATAATTGGGGCAGAGAGGATTGCAGCAAGGTCAAGTGGAACAAATGGTCAGTGCAGTGAGTTTTATAAGTGGACTAAAAAAGAAATGAAAAAGAAAACAAATTCTACATAAATATACATGTTTAGCACAGACAGGTTACTTTGTCATTAAAGAAATGATGGTGTGATAGAAAGGGCTGAAACACCTATGAAGGAGCACTGGCACGCCATGGCTTTGTGAGTTTCTTTTGTGGCAAGTTAGATTAAATATCAAATGGAATATACAAAAGTATTAAATGAGGCTAAAATGATTTTCAGAAGACTCACAAATAGTCACAAGGCTTTCAAGTCCTTCAACTGCAGGATTGCCCTAGCATTTGCCAAAGTCATGAGCCCCAAAGTGAGCCCAACGAAGGTTGGGGTTAGGCCTGTCAAACCCAAAGATTGAGTTTGAATTAGGTCTACCATTGAAAGCTACTGAAAAGAGTTCCTGAGCCTCCTATTCTCTGCTAGCAAATTGGGAGGAAATCTGGCTATTGTGCAGAGTTTTGAAGAGGCTGGTGGTGAGGAGGCGACTCCACACTGTGCTCACCTATAGATGAGAGTGAAGACAAAGGGTCCCAGGACATCTAGGAGAGGCTTTGAAATCCCTCTTGGCTAGAGATGGAGGCAGCTTGGAGTAGCTCCTGGTGTGGAAAAGGTCAACAGTGCTCAAGCTATGAAGCCAACAAATAGAAAGGGATTTCACTTGAGTTTGCAGGGATGGAAAAGGCATAAATGAATTAAATCAGATTAGAAAAAGGATTTCCATAATTTGAGAAAAAATGTGTCTTGAACTTCTGAAATGTAGTTGTGCACTTTAAAAGCATTTGTAATAGTCAGTTTGAATTTATTCAAGTTACAATTTCCTCCTAAAATGACTTTGTGTACTTGATAGTTTTTCATCTATTTCTCCATATCTATCCCTGTCTCACAAGAAAACATATAAATGGTAAATTTGTCCACATGACTAAAATGTAATCGCAATAAAGGTGGAGAAATTGTGAGATAAACTTGTACTTTGCTTGTTCTTTTAAGTTATCTTCTGGTAACATGATGCCAACCTGTAAGCATACATTTATTTATATCCCCTCACCCCACAATTTTTAATATGAATATGTAATCCTAACTGTGTTTTTTATGCCTAACCAAAATCAATTGGCATAAGTCTTTGGATGATATTGTTTCTGATGGTACTCATACTTGATTCTTTAATTTGATAATCACTGGTGTGATACTTATTCTCTTTTACCCTTTTATATATTTTTGAACATTTTATAGTTGTGGAATTTCCCATTTTCTGACAGTTTCAGGTACAGAGTGTAGGGTTGTTAGGATTTTAAAAGGCAAGCACAATCTTGGAGCCCAGAAAATTATATAATTTTATTTATTTATTTATTTATTTTTAGACTTGGCTGTGAAACTTTTCACTCTGTGGACCAACATAGCTGTTACATATTCTGGAGGAAAACAGCATTTCATACTTGAATTCATAGTATTCATGTTGTTTTGACTTGGTCACCTCTGAGGCTTCACCAGTTAAGTCTTTTCACTGTAGCATTCCGATTTTAGTTGTTTTCTCATACGTGAAAACAGTTGTGCTTTTAAGGAATGTGTGAAAAGCCCAAATCAGAAGGACTTTCATTGGTGAAGAGGCTGATGGGACACTTTGATGGATGGGGGATGATATGACCTTTGCTGATTTGACTGTGCTCCATGCAGTTTTGTGTAAGGATGAAAACAGACAGTCCCTCTGGCTAAGTAGTAGGCATCCCACCAGATACACACAAACACTGGCAGTGCAGCATTGGAGCTACCCTCTTCCTGATCAGCGGTGCAGCCTGGGGGCCCTTCCGGAGTCTGTCACCCCAACGAGAGCCCACCTCCCCCCTCCCAATGTGGCCTACTATACCAGTGCCACCCCTCTCTTCTTATTTTTGCTCCTCTCTCTGTGTGTCGATCTCTCTCATTAATCAATGTCAAGCTGCCCAACAACAAGGCCAGCATTCTTTCTATGCCTGCCTCCTTTGGTTCCTTGTATATGTCATTGTGACCCTCCCCCTCCACCAAATCAGCAGCCACCGTCGTCCTTTCAAATGTCGCAGAGCTGAAACCCACTTTGCCAACATGAGAGGTTCGTCAAGAAGGAAAAGGGGAAAAATGTGAAGAGGGGGCTTCTTTCCCATTTCTGTCTATTCTTGTTCACTTTTCTTGCATTTGTTAAAGCTGCGGGGGAAAACTAGATGACATAGTTGTTTACATAATTCATGGGAGGCTCAAAAAAGTTTGGATGGAGCCATGGTGGGTGGTTGAAGGAAATGTATTCCCGTCTTTGTGCTCTGGATCCATCTTTCCTGCATCTCTCCATTGATAAGCCCTCCACACAAACAGTAATTGTCCAATGGTCATGAGAAACCTCTAGTTAATGGAAAAATAAAGGATTTCATTAGCAGTTTTCTGGTGATGATAAAATCCAATGCAGATATCAAAAAGAAATGTCAATAATATGCTGTTCTGTACATATTAAATGGAAAGGGAGAGGTGAGGCTTTGGTTAGTTTAACTCAAAGTTTAGGATGTTCCAAGGATGCTGACATTGACCGCACTCACAGAATTTTCCATCATGCTAGTATTTAGACATCAAAGCCACTTCAGCATTTTTTTATGTTCCTTGGGCTATGGTGCTTTTTTCACCTTTTTTCAATTTTATATTTCCATTTTAACCAAGAAACAAGTAAAAACACTCAGAGATCACTCTATCTCTAATGCCCTTTTTAAACACTTAACTGTCCACGTTTACACTGAATAATGGGACCACTTCTCGCATGAGCTCATCGGCATGCTGTTTGTTTACAAAGAGGCAAATTGCCTCCAAATCAGCAGTCATTTAGGGGGAGCATTTGCTTGAAAATCCTCTCCTTCTCTTTGCCCCCCCACCCCCTTGTTGAGCATCTGTATGTATTTGTTGTACTAATGAACGGAACAAAAGTTTCCGGAGGCCCAGTGTGTGTGGGGAACAGTCCATAAGGATGAGCGGCAATGGCAAGGTTTAAATGGGTTCTGCTGAGTGGTCGGTTGTGAGTGAGTGACAGTAAGAGACGAGAAGAGTCAGTGTGATGGAGAGCTACCATTTGCCTTTTCCTGCAATCCCATTGCAAGCTTTCTCCATTGATGATAGATGGCCTTCCGTGTTATTCATGCCAAAGGCT
Organism: Zenarchopterus dispar; assembly: GCA_028564865.1. Lineage (NCBI taxonomy): Eukaryota > Metazoa > Chordata > Actinopteri > Beloniformes > Zenarchopteridae > Zenarchopterus > Zenarchopterus dispar. The sequence goes on along the minus strand of JAOWBL010000022.1, from coordinate 4,087,478 downwards.
CCTGCACCTCAGACCTTAAGGGTCACATATTTACTCTCTCCACATAAGCGTGAGAACATATTCACACTAACATGAGGCAAACACATGCAGAGTAATGCACCAGTCCAGTCAGTTGGATTCTTAACCAAAAGATTATAAGCCTTTGTTTTTTTTTGTCAGCTGTTATTGAGACTTTAACCTCCCATGCACACTTTGTCATAAATACACACATATGAAACCTTTACCTCCAGTCAACAGCTATAGATTTGTTAAGATTTGGAGTGTAAGAAATGGATAGACAGATAAGGAAAAGGCCACTGAAAGAGGCAGAGAACAAGGAGTACAGAAAAGACACTGAGGAGTAAATTACTTTGCCAATCAATCTCCCCCCTGGGTACCCTTGATGAAAGCTGTCCAAACTTTCCCCGCGTACTAAGTAACCCTCCTACAGTTTGTCAGTGGAGAGCTGGGAAATAGAACTGACAAACAAGTTGCAAGATTAAATGTTGCTTGGAGGAGAAAAGAAAAGAGAGTAGAAAAAATATAGAGGTCAAGCTCAAAAGAGAATGGGTAGCATGTGCAGGACGCTGAGCAGTCAAATTTAAATTAAAGAAACGAGACAGATGTGCAGTGGCCATGTAGAGAAATACGTGCGGAAAACATGCAGAGCTGCTAAGGAAGATTTGCACTGAGGAATTCTCCCTTTTCCTTCTCAGTTTGTGTTCAGTGGCCTCTGACACACACACACACACACACACACAAACCTAGCTTCATAGGTGGCATGATAAAGTGACGCTCTGTGACCCAAAACACGTGAGAACTTACATTTACAGCAGAGAACAGCTACCTACAACACACAAACACTTTTAGTGTTTTGTTTTTCTTTCTTTTTTTAAATTATTTTTAGTAACAATAGCAACAAGTTTAGGATCTTTGACACATAAACACACACACACATATAACCACATGCACCCACAGAACTTTCTTGTTTTCTGGCAAGTTTAAGTGTGTCTTTGCCCAGAACTGTGAAGGGAGAGTGAGAGTTGTTGGGAATGTTAATTTGGTAATTTGTTGTTTTGTATAAGCAGGGGAGGGATGGTGGTGGTGGTGCAGTGCAGGCAGCACACACAGTCGGTGTGTTTGTCTACTGGGTGGGGATGGGGGGTTGGGGTAGAAGGAGAGGGTAATTCTGGGTGACAAGGTCCAGCTTAGTGATGCAGATGACTCCCAACCAAGTTATTTTTCTTCCAGAGAATCGGGCAAAAATACCATGACGGTTGAAGAGCAAGAAGCGCCCCATGCCCAAACAAAGTATTAAGATGTCTCTGATACATGTCTGCCCTCCTCCTCCCCTTCCCAGTGGCTTTCCGTCATTCTTCCTCTCACTCCTAAATCTGGGATGGTGTCCAAGTGCCACCAAGGACACTAAGGCTAATAAATCATCTTCGTTTCAACATCTGTCCAGTCCCAATGGGCTGCCCACTGCCACCACCCCACCCCTTGTGAAGATGGGTCCTTGGCTTTATTCCTCTTTCAGCATCCCTCTATACTCCCCCTGTGACACCCTCTCCCAGACTGACAAAACGCCTATTGTCCCATGTCCAAGTGAAGAAGAGACCCTCTTTTCCCCTCTTTGACAAAAGACGTCTGAAGCCAAGATGGGGCTGCCAGCCGAGATGCCTGGGACCCAGCAGGGGTGCCCCCTCTCCCCTTTTGCTTTTCTCCCGCCCTCTGGTTCATCCATCCCTGGCTCTCATTCTCTCTCTCTCTTTTTTTTTACTTTTAATACTCCCCTCCTGTGGGGGTCACTCACTCAGCTCACACCCCACCCTTTTCATAGTGAACTCTCAGCCTTGCATAAAGACATCAAGTGACAGCAGTGAGAGAAAACAGCCAGATTTGGCAGAAAGAGATATTCGACATGGCTGTCAGTGGCCATTCTGCATGGCTTTTGTTCCCTTGGATGTAGTTGAAATAGATAAATAAACAGTCATAGGCTGAAAAGCAGGGATCAGAAGCTTGTCGCATTTATTCATATTGAACGTTGAAGAAAAAGAAGCAAAAACCTGCTGCTGCCAATTAAGAAGAATGAGACAAAACTCGATTCACAGTGTTTAGATTTGTTTTCGTGTCTGAGGCTAAAACTGAGCTATTGAGTGGGCTTTCTGGGGCTTGCTCTAAAGATGGCAGTAAGTCTTCTTTAGAGCAACAAGTCTTCAGCATTGTGGGTGTCACCATGAGGCGGAGATGATTTGGGAGATTGTCTCTGGACACATCAGTTAAGGAGCCTTCTGTCCACGGCTGCTCACAAGCCTTCATTTACTGTGAATGCACTCAGCTTTTTCCCAGCACCTCCAACTTACCCCTCAACAACAGGGAGTACCGCCCAGAGGAGTGCATGGGCCAGGATCCAGCTTTATTCACTAGACTGTCTGCGTAAAAAAAGTTAAGTTACACCCCTTTGCTATTTTAAAACCAGCCCAATAAACCATTTTTTATATGCTTCATATATTGGGGTAGTGTAATAACTGGATGTCATATGACCCTAACTGCAAGACAGTGGTGTCTATTCCTGTAAACTTCACTGTTCATCGTTGAACAATATTTTCCTTACTTTCCAATATTTACTGGTGGGCCTCAAGCCCTCAAATCTTAACTTTATGCAAATGTTTTCATTTTGCTGAAACTGCTCAAGCAGAGAAGAACATTTACCAACAAGGTCCTGTGATTAATTAGTCAATTAGCGTTGGTGGCATTTTTTATTTCATATTTTAATCTGAATTATGTAAATGGCGGCCCTTTAATTAATGTTTTGTGTGTGTGTGTGTGTTTGGGTCATTATGCATGGAAATGTATTTGCCTCTAAATCAGAGCTGTGAGTCCTAGTTTATTATAAGTGGCAAGTTAAAATGGGAAAACATCTCCATGAAAGTTTTCTTCATTTCTCACTTGGTTAAACCTTTTTTAAAAAATAAATAAATCTTTCTACATAGTGACAACCATTTTAAACTTCAGCTGTTGACTACATTTTTTTTGTAAAGATAAATGAATAAATAAAGTAACATTCTTTTGAATGCAGTTAAAAATACCAGTAATTTCATTTTCCACACCAAGGCTCATCGCTTTCCTTCCCAGCTCTTCTCTCCCTCTCAAAAAATTTTGGTTTCCAATTAGCCACTGAGAAGAGAGGCTAATTTACCACAGCACGCAGGCGCTTGATGTCTCAATCTGCTGGCTGTCAGTGCTGTGAAAAGGAGAGCTCCATACCCAAGCAGACACACACAGACATGCCTACAAAGACATACAAGCACATAAAAACACATGCACTACAAAATATTAGGCTCAAGAACATCCAGATAGTATGAGATGTACCAGTAAAAGTTCTAATCGCTGAGACACACTTCAAAAAGTAGTGAAGAGGCTTTTGAGGCACGAGAGCAGAAGGACTGACGGCAGCTTCACAGTAGCCCCAGATTGACTTGTCTCAGAGTGGACAGCCAGCCAGCTCCTCCGCACAACACTCACATTGTCCTCTGCGCAAGCGAGCCAGAGCAGGGCTCTGCTCCTCAGGGGGCTGCCTGAGACGATCACATTATAGATACGTGTTAGCCTTGGCCCCCGACCCTCTGTATACTGTGCAAGGCACTCAGCAGAAAGGAGACAGGAGAAGGGGCGATGAGATGAGAAATGAAACTCATATGGGAGTTATTGAAAGCTACAGAACGAATGAGCCTGTCCGACAGCTTAACAGCCCACAAAAAAGTCTTAAAAGCCTTATACAGAGAGCAATCAGATCACTTTTACATCTCCTGAATTTGAAATACTGTGAAAGAAGATATACTCTTTCTGCACAGGGGGTAAGAAGGTGACAAGAGAGATACTCTATGGTTCCACAAGATGTTTGTAACAACTGACTTCATAAATTTAAAAGCTTAAAGTTTTGGCTAAAATTGTCTTTCACAATCACTGCCTCACATTTCTTGTGCTGAGACACCTTCCTTCTCCTGATGGCTAACCTCAAACTGCAACACTATCATGCTGTGTACTTGCAAATGAGTGGATGGCCTAACTGGGGGAGAGGAAGAGAGATTTCTTCCTGTCTCCAAAAGCCTGAGTAATATCGGTTTCTTTACTGTTATTAAGCAGAGGCTGAGTGACTGATGCTCCTTGCCCTTCACATCTGCAGCCGGTGCCTCATTTACTTAGGAGCCATCGCTGACCCCAGTCTTTATCTTGCCCATGGCAGTGACGCGATAACAATGTTAAGAACAGTAATGTCCTGCCACCATCGAGGTGAGTAAGTGAAGTCAAGGGCTTTTATCATCTGGGGACATTGCAACAAATGCACCCCAGCTCCACGTCATCAGCCATCATACTCCCACACAATGTAGCTTCTGGTTTCTCAGTTAAATGTTTCATCTATCCTTTTAGTTTTCAGATTCCTTCCCCTGGCAACTCTGCTTTTCAGTGCTAACAATGTTTCTGAAAAGACAAGAACAAACAAACATACAAAAAGAAAAAAAAACCTTGATGAAGCTGAGTGGGACTGAATTGGACCTTCTCTTCTCATGCACCTCAGGGAAAACACTGCTGTTATTTTAAAAATCATACCGTTATGGATTAATGTAGGCCTGTAGGAGTGTGTCTTCACTCCTTAACGACAGGGCTGAGACGCCAAATAAAGCCAGCACTGTGCTTTGTCCCTCAGCCCAAGGACAGATAAGTTTTCTCTCCCCATGCTCACCACTGCTCTACCTCCTCCTTTCAACAACTACTCTCCCCTGAAGTCATCTTTTGCAACTACATGAGCCAGCAAAAGCGCAAATTAATAATGTCCAAAATCCAAATTTTCTCACCTCTTTGCCTTTTTTTTACTATTTCTCTATTAAAGTAAAGAAAAATGTGCTTGAAGAATGGCATATATTCTGGCATTGCAGATAGAAAAACAATTAAAAAAGGGGATGAAGGGAATATTTGCAAACTTTCCTTGCTGCCTGTTCTACTTGGATGACTAATGGAAAGTCCCAGATCCAAGTTGTGACCATGCAGCTCCCCCAATAAAGTCATCTGTCATCATCCCATGGACACGCCAGACAGACAGACAGCTATAAAGTTGGGTTCAGAGACCAAGAGGGTGCATCCTATCTGTACATATCACGCCTTTGTTATTCCAACAACCAGGATGATGGTCATAGCTGTATATCAAAAGATTAACACTGGTATCACAGACACCAGCAGGGAATGTAATGATAACAGATGTTAACAGCTGAGGATGGCAGTGATAAAAGTCTGTGTGGTCTGACAATTCTTAAGCCTGAGGTGTGCAAATGGAACTTAGTATCCTTTGCTGAAAGTTTCTGCTGATAATGGAAATGATCGATAAGCCAGGGAACATCAATCTTACTGACAGAGATAGTCGGTGCTTCATACTAATAGGGTTGTAAAGAGCGTTCACCTTATATGGCCCAGCTAATAAACTAATTTGTGATGAGCAACAAGGGCAACTGAGTGGAAATTCATATTCATCTGGACATTAGAGGTGGGTTTTGTCTTTTACTGGGAGGCCGCTTCATATACTTGTGATGAAAGTCAGAAAAAAAATGTGAACATTGATAGTGAGGTAAATGTTCTTAGTTTATATCCATCATTAAAGTCAGATCTTAAAATGCTTGGTGGTGCCTTGTACCACAGAGTCCATAGTTGGATAGTATTTTTCTTTTTGGTGCCGCAGAAGTAGCAGCATCGTATCATTGCTTTTGCAACATCTTTACTACACAATCTTTTGAAGTCAGGGTCCATCTCTGAAAGGATCAAAGTCAGCAACTCTTCAACTCATCAGAAGATGGCAAGTGGTGGTACAAATATTAGACAATGGCCTTTGTACAAGGGAGTGGGAGCGCTACATTATCTCAACTCAGTTATATCTTCAGGAGTCTTCAAGGCCAAACCATAAAGACTCCTCAAAAGATGTTACTGTATCATTGTCAACCAGTTGTGGGCAACCATGTTTTCTCCAGCTACTGCTGGTTTCACACACACTGCGAGACAGTTGGGGAAACAGGGCAGCAGTGAATCATGCTGTTATAATGTTCTGGGACACTGCGGCCATAATCAATTTCATTAGCCATATAAATCATGACAGCTTGACATTTATTATGGAGGTGATGGGTTGATCCTGTGGACTTGGAGACAGCTCTTGTGGTGATAAATGTTGCTATCTCTAGAGAGCAAGCATGGACAGAATATAAGTACAGAAAGACAAAGAGAAAATAAAGTGAGGCATAATAGACAGGTTGCTGTGCAGAGAAAAAAATTAGACAAAGCAAATAAATGAGCACTGAGGCAGTGGATGTATATTTTATTATATTTTATTTTTAAGATGTTTTTGTTGTTATTGGTCATACAGTGTCAAGAAACAATCTAAACTTAAAGCAGTCTCGTTACTTCGATGTCTGAAAGAACTATACAAGCTTTCACACCATAATTTTGAATGGATTTTACTGTGCATGCATTTAGTGGCTGGTAGATTAAAAAAAAATCTGAAAACAAGCAGTCATCATAATTTAGAGGTGATTAGATGCATTTGGCAATCAGGTTTGTTATCTTTTTTTTTTCTGAATAAGGCCGAAAAAAATCCCTGGCTGCAACAGTGAACCATTTATAGTCCATACTGTATCTCCAGACAGTATCTTTTGGCAGTAGCAGCTGGCTTAACTGCTCCAGTCTTTATATGTTTCCACCGTGTAAATAATCTGATGGGCCACCAAAAGAAATCACAAGAATAAATGGCTCACTTTGTACAGTCCATTTGTTATACACAAATGCTTTTTGTGCCATATCTCCTCATCATACTTAAAATAATACGCAAGCTAATAGTGGCCATCAGGACTATTAAGCTGCCATTATTATGTTTGGTATTTAAATGTGTACGTGAGTGGTAAGTGCTGTTGAATTATCTTTGAAAAAAGTTTATTTTACTTTCTTGTGGTGTTGCAGAATGCTGACTCAATCAAATAAAGAAAAACTCAAGATTCCCACAGTAGGTCTACAATCCCAGTTCCAAAAAAAGCTAACGTAAATAAAAAACGAATGCAATGATACGCAAATCTCTACTAATTTTATTCACAACCGAAACGAGAAAACATAGCAAATGAGAATATGAGATATTTTTACTATTTCATCAAAAATACTGGTTCATTTTAAATTTGATGGCAATAATTAGTCTAAAAAAAGATGGACAACTAAAGTCTGGAATTTGTAAATCATATTAGAAAGAAATACATGAAGAAGTGTGTTGCAACTACTTAGGTTAACAGGCACCAGTTAGTGACATGACTTGGTTAAAAAAGAACATTTTAGAAGTAAAGACAAACAGAGGCTTGTAAGTTTGCAAAAACTGTATCTGCAAATTGTGAAACAACTTCCAAATAATGCTCCTCAGCATTAAAATACAAAGACCTTGAATATCTCATCATCCACAGGAGTAAAGACCATCATAAGAATCCGAAGAAATCTACATGGCATCAGGAATGCTCTTGAAAATAGCTAACAACACAGTTGATCGTGTCATTGACAAATATAGATAAAAGTTTTATCATGTAAAGAAAGAGCCACATGTGAACATGATCCAAAACTCAATTTTCTCTAGGCCAGAGCTAATTTAATATGGACTGAGACTAAGTGGAATATTGTGCTGTGGTCACACTAATCTAGATTTAACTTCATTTTTTTGGAAACGATATATACTTCGTAGCCTTTAGACTAAAGATGAGAGGGAGCATCTGACTTGTCAAAATCCTGTTTCTCTGATTGTGGAAGATTCGTCAAGTCAATGCTACACAATGGGCAGCAAACATCGCTCCAGCTCAATGCTTGTGAGACTTGCTAGTGTCGTCAAATTGAAAATTACATTTTCTTTTTCTGAAGGTGGTAAATGTCATAATTTTATATATTTCACATATTGTCACTCTCTTAAAATAATGCTCCAACTCTTTGTCCTTAAAAAAAAAATTTTCTTAAAAAAAAAAAAAAAAACTTATAGTTTCTCTTTCTTTTTTCTTTTTTTTTTTTTTCTTGGGGGGGGGGGGGGGGGGGGGGGGGGGGGGCTGAAAATATAACTTAGTCCATTATTTTAAGGGGGTGATTATATTTTTAATATTCTATTGTGAGTAAAATGTGCCCCTACTAAGATTTGTAATCATTACATTATGGTTATATTGACATTTCACACAACGCCCCAACTTTTTTTTAATTAGGGTTGCAGTTGGAAGCATCTGTGTTTAACAGCTGCAGAGTACACTGTATCTCAGTTCAGTGTATGGTTTGTTTGGAACATCTAAAAGCATATTAAAAGCAATGAAAAGCAATGAAAAACACGGACTAGTTGTGTAACAGAGAGTATGTTATGATCCCTAGAACATTTCTTTTCTGATTTCTTTTCCAATAAAATATGTGCTCTTTGGTCGTGGTAACGATCTAACATCTAAGCTTCATGTCACCCCATAAACACGGTGGTCATACAATATAAAAAGATCACTGAGATGATGAAGAAAGGCCAAATAACCCAGACACAGATAGCTGAGCGTGTAAGGGATCAGTGGAAACTGTTTGATAACTGATTGTCATAACTGTTGCTTCAGATATCATGTCTCAGGTTTTTGAGTCTGTAGTTGTACTCAAATGAACAGATTTGTGCAGAACATCCAATGGTGGGGCTTTAATTGTTTATTTGTTGGAGAAATCTCATCAGTGAGTCACTCAGCTTGGCTTTGGCCTTCTCAAACAACATCATAATTATGCCGTGTAGGGATTGACCTCAGTATAAACCCTCAAAGTCCTGAAGAAAGCCCCTCCTTGTCCAAGCCACAAACCATATATGCATGCACTGAGCCCCCGAGTCACTGGAGACGTTTTTATTTTTATGTTTGGGCCTGTGCTAAATTCTGTTAATATAGTGACTAAATGACTAAATATCTCCCTGAGCATCTGTGTGTGTGTGTGTGTGTGTGTGTGAGAGAGAGAGAGAGAGAGAGAGAGAGAGAGAGAGAGAGAGAGAGACCTTCCAAAAATGCAGAAAAGCCGCAGCTTAAATTTGCAGAGGGAAATCCTGACCAAGTTGTGTACAGTACACATAGATGCCACAGTGATATAAAAAAATAAAACAAAATGCAATATCTCAAACAATAATGCTTGTGCTGTCTATCTCAAAATGTTTAATTTCCCCTGTCTTGCAGATTCTTGTTACATCATCCTTTCAGTGCATGTATTGGATTTGCATTGACAGTGAGAGAGAAGAAACAAGAAGTTACCAACTTCCTTTCGTTTATGTTAAAAGTGCAAAGGGTGTGATGGTTTAACTCGATCTCGATAAACTACATTCAATTTAGTCACCAGTTGTCAGTCATCAAATGACAATATCTTGTTGGTTGCTGTCCAGAAAAGACTGGATGCGTTGAGAGATCCCCCATCTCTTGTTTTTCCACATCCTTTTTACCTACTAAAAGGAATTCATGGCTTTAATTGCAGATTCATATACAAGACCATAGTGTGGTCTTGTGCAGGTCCCTAAATACACTATTTCAGCTAGAAAGAGAAAATGGAGATGTGAAACATATGATTATACTGAGATGAGAAGGCAAAGTCAGATGCACGTAAACATTCATATATGCATTGGCCGCATAGGCTTCTCACTCAGCTGAGACACATGAAATGAAAAGTAGATGTTGTTTGACCTTTGATTCGATCAACGTGCCCTTAAGTCAAGACCTTAAATCTTCAACCCATAACCTCTTGCTTGCTAAAAGGCAATATGTGTCATGAGAAGAAAAGGAGATCATTAAAAATAAAGTAATATTATTTCTTTCCTGTGCCATGTGTCAATAAACTGCAATGTTTATCAAAATGAAGAGGCAGGGTGTGATATATCATTATCTTAAAGGCAAGGTACAGCAGCTGCCGGTGCTGTATAGGCAATTCTCTTAGTCTAAAAGTAGGGTTATTTATTGGGTCTCAGCCCTACGGCTGTCACAGTATCTGCAACCGAAAGATCTATTGGCACACCCTTATTCACTTATGATTATTACTGATCATCTGCCCAAATGACTTATCAATAAAGCAGTGGCCAGGCAGAATATTTATCTGTATGGTTCTGTCGATATCAAGTTCCGAAGCAAACAGGCCTTAAAAGGATAAGTACATCAGGTGATGGATAGCCATACAAGTCTGCCATGAAAATATGACCTTTTTAATAAATTTGCAATATCCTGCTCTCTTCCTCCTCCCTCCACCTCCCTTTGCATTCCTCTCAAACTCTTCTCATGAAAGTGAGCGTGTTTCCCAAGGTTTGTTTGCTGGGTAAGCGCAAATCTCAATTTATAACATCTCTTTTCTCCAGAGAAATAACGTCAAATTCTTCAATTGTCAGGTGTATGAATGCAAATATTTGATCAGCTCATTTGTACCAAAGCATTTGGCATGCAGACAAGCAAGTCTATGCAGGATTGGTGAATCATGCAGGACACTGAAATGATGAGACAATCCTGTCCGGGGTCAATGCAAATCCTGCCAGGAGATTTCACTGTGGCATTTTCTTCATAAATCACGCAAAGACTCTCAGGACATACAGGGTCAGAACTCGTTCTGTAAATATAAGCCTCTTGTATTTGACAAGTGGCCGTGACTTTCCAGAGTCGCACAATAGTTCTGAGTGTTTGCCTTCTAAATCTAACCTTTGTGCACTAAGCTCTATCTCGCCAACAGTTCTTAGTTCCGTCACGGGCCGCACCCTGACCCATCTGGATGTAGGGTTGGGTAACAGGGTTAGCTTCAGCGCCCTGTGATAAGTGTCGAGAAAATTTGATCTTCCGTCAATGCATTCCTTTGAAAATTCTTTTAAATTAACAAATCTTTTAAAATAACAAGCATCACAGCAAGGTTTGATAAGAGGAACTAATGAGTGATGATAAAAATAAATATCAGAAGCAAGAAAGTGAAAGTTTCCTATCAGTAATGCCCCTAATGTTTGCTTTGGCTAAAGCACCTTTAGTCTTTCGCTCCTTGAAGTCACCATAAATATATTACGTCTGATGGACCCCCGATTTCCTAGTATTTAAGAAATACTAGGAAATCGTATTTAGTGGTGCAGATTTCAGCCCAGTTATCTCCTCTGCTGCCATAGTCTTTTCACTTCTTTACTTAAACTCTTTGAGCAACCTCATTGTTGAGGCATGTTTTTAAGAAGTCGTAGTCCTGGACGTGTTTTGGGTCAGCTGTCAAAGACCTTATATCAGGGAAATCCAGAAATAGCCTCATTTCACATCCTTTTAAAGGACCAGCCAGAGAAAAGACTTGGAGCCATGAGCAGGCACTATCTCACTTGATGCTTAAAAGCAGACTGGATCAGACATGTATCCTTACTCAAGCAGTCTTTGGCAAGAAAGTGTAAAAGGTTTGTTATCAGGGATTTGAAATGATAGCAAGAGACTACAGGAACACGCACACACTCAAGACTTGTTTCCTCTGTTTTTCCCTTCCTTTTTTGGGGTAGTCATGTTGTTTCATCGATTGGAAAGCGTTCCGATCTGATTTACCAGTATCTTGGAGTCAGAGGAGCCAGATCCATTTGTTGAGATCATGTGTGACATGATGGTTACATCCTATTTTAAAGGCTCAGACTTGAGAAACAAAACCTCCTCTTTCATTTCGCCCCTTTCTCTGTCTCTCTCTCTTTCTCTCAGTCTCGGTCTTGGTCACAAATTCACTTTCTCTGCAGCTCATTATTCAACACGGCCCACAGTGAAAGACCGCTTCCTCTACCATCTACATGTCAAAAAGATCAATAACCCATCCAAGACATTCCCACCACAATGAAATTCTGTCAACATGCCAAGAAACTGCAAAAGTTCCCAATAAATGCGTAGCAAAACTTTCAATTTGTGGCTTTCTTGGTGTGGCTCTTGCAGCCAATGGGTTGTCAGTCAAGGCACTGGTTCAAAAAGCCCTGAGGTTTGTTTGCTGCTGGTTCTTTTTGGAAACTTGTGGCTTTGTGACATCTGCAGCCATCTACTGGGCCATGTTACTGTATTGCCTCATATTATCCAGAGCTGAGGAGAATTGTTTTTGGCAACAGAATGCTAACATTTTCCTATGGTGCGAAAACCTCCAAGTGGGGACTTCTTCATTTCTTCCCTCTTATAGACGACAATGTGCAAGTCCTGAAGTCATCTTCTGTGGTTGCTATGGCTACTTGCTCAGCCTCGTCAATGGTGAAGTGTGTGACAAGAAAGTTTATTTGGTTCTTCTTTTTTTTTCTTTTTTTCTTTTTTTTTTTTTAAAGGACCAACTTAAGCTCCACATGCAAAACCACCACATTTGCTCAATGGGACCTGAGCAGACTCCTCTTGAGGTATTTCTTCTTTTTTCATATCAAATAAGTTCTAAGAATAAACTCAGGGTGGTTTTGCTGTCTGACTGTGACAAATCTTGTAAAAACAATTAGCTTGTCCACTCACTGAGCATTTCTTCTTCCTGGGTTGTGTTTTCTTTTGTCTGCTTGGTCATCATGGTCCATCAGTAGGAATGGTACTAAAGTGGTGTTGGAAACTCCTGACTCTCACAAAAGTTGTGCTATAAAATACTAATAATGGTGGGGTTTCCCCATATCTCCCCCACCCAGAGTGAAACCACACAACACAAAATGATGAGATACACACACATGCACACACACACAGACAGTCTCACATACCCAAACACAGTTACGTATATTCCAAATGAGGGTCTGGACAGCGCAGGGTGGAAGGATTCTGCAGGTGGCTGCACTTTCATCAAGCCACGACTGGATTTGTTTATGTTTGAGGTCATATGGGCCAGAGAGGGAGAAGTTTGTGTGCCCAGACACACATTTGCGCACTCTGTCTAATTACCCTCACTTCAGTGTTTTCTCTTTTCCATAAGACATATTGACATGTCAGCATTTAGCAGGCTAGATATAGAACAAATGGACAATTTTACCTCTCAGTATAGTGGAAAATCTATGCCTCTCAACATAGGCAAGTCTGTATTTGGACCTGTCCCACCACCCCAGAGGAAAAGTCACTTTGAGATGACGGTGACATGTGCAATAAATCATTGCGCCGTCGGTCGGTGGCCAATCCCATTTTCCTTCTCTAATTAATAGGTTATTTATTTGTTTGGTGCGGTTCTGCTGCGAGGCTAGAATATTCTGTTTTTGTGTTTGTCTGGTATGAGAGTCTGTTTGTACTTACAGTAAGCCCGTGTTGAAAGACAGTCTCCACCTGCCTTTGTGTTAATGATTGTCATCATTCCACGCTCACAGAAAACCTTGTTAACCACCAAACTTTGAACTGAACTTTCAATAAATTAAGCTCATCTGGTCATTTTTCTGCTGACAATCCAAAGGAAAATATGTAAAACTCATATGCAGGATGTTTCATGATTATTTCTTGCAATAAACATGTTATTTCTTGGCCCAAATCTGTTTTTTAGAATTGTAGTGTCCCATCCCCCATCTCGCCCACAACCCCTACCTAAAGCTGAAACACATTTAGGCATCAGTAAAACCGCTTATGTCTGCTTGCAGGTCTTCTAAAGTTTTGGGTTATTCTTGCACAATTTGATACACACATATTTACACTTGGTATGTATCTGAGCAGAGCAAGGGGAAAGTCCAGAAATTGTCCTGCAGTTGCTGAGCGCCTGGTAGCATTTTAGATGACCCAGCCAAGCTGTTGGTTCTGTAAACTGTTGCAGCTGGTTTGGTGCATTACAAGAAAGGGGAACCTTCGGCCCCCATCACTTCCACCCCAACCCTCTCTGTTGTACACGCTATTTCAATGTAAGCTACTTTATATATATATATATATATATATATATATATATATATATATATATATATATATATATATATATGAGAGAGAGAGAGA
>JAOWBL010000022.1:4042762-4073111 GCA_028564865.1 Zenarchopterus dispar | reverse complement strand
TATTTTATATATATATATATATATATATATATATATATATATATATATACATATATATATATATATGAGAGAGAGAGAGAGAGAGGCATTTACAGATACATAGATAGATTGGTATATGTGTGTTGTTGTCATCTTATTTGTTTTATCTCCCTTTTTAATATATCATTGGAAAGCACTTTTGTCTGTATTACAAATTAAATCATTATGAAGATGAACTTTTATCAAGTACAGTACTTGTTTGCTGGTATTTTGTTTGAAGCTGATTTCAGGAACAGGATGCATCTGTGCAGCTTTAGATGTACACTAAGTAGGTTGAAAACACTGTTGTAAGTATCTGTGGTGTAATTACAACCACTTGGTGAGGTTTAGAAACACATCCCTTGACAGCTTAATGTTGGAAACCATGGAGTATGGTACATCCGTGCGCATGTGGACCATCTGGTTAAGTGTAACAGGAGGGGAGAGAGAAAAGTACTGGGAACCTCTATGTTTTTCAGGTAACGGTTATTCTGTGTTAATGAAGGGAAGAAAATGGTCCTTATCTAGAAGCACATGGAGTTTCTGTAGCTTTAAGCCCATACAAATAATCCATTATCAATTCTTGTGAATTGAAGACTTGTATGGGAAAGTGCATATTAGAAGTTATTTTATGCCTGAAGCCCCACAGTTTCCAAGAGAGATTCCACAACAGATAAATGTCTCTTTCCCAATCACATTGGGCCAGATTACTTGAGGTAATACTAACTTCAATGTGTCAGCTTATACAACACACCTACTGTAAAAGAGCAGATTCGAAGGATAGGGAGTGAAAAAAGGAAGGCTTAGATATGATGTCTGTCTATGCTTAGAGGAATTTTATAAGCATAATTTAACCTAAACTGAGTGTGCTGGTCCAGCACCCCACCTGAAAATGCTCCGAAAACAGACTGTGTCCCCTCTTTGATCCTCAGTGGGCTTCAGAGAGTGAGAGAACGAGACAGACGGATGAAGAGAGACAGAGGGTCACCATTCTGTGTGAAACACCCTCTCATTGCAGCCAGGCAGCCCCATCTCTTCATCATACCCCCACTTCCTTCATTTCCTCTGGCAGACACTGGGAGCATTCTACCACCCATCTGCCCCCAGTAAATATTGCTTGAAGGCTTAATTATACACACTCTCTCACTGACATAGACACACATACATTCTCAGTAAAATTTCCTGCAACGCTGAAGCGGAGAATTAACGTCAAATGTGGGACATTCATTCATCCAAATGTGCGGAGTGTTATGTTTGCTTCTGGTTGTGTTTTTGTGACCTCTGAGTCCATTATTATGTCCCTCCGGTCATATTCGTAACCCAGAGGGTGTGCCTGATGAACTGTGAACACCCTGTGCTCTTGTCATCAAGCAGTGGTCGTCACAACAGAAGGCCGATGCCTTCAGAAGTGCTGGAATCAATATTCTCTTTTAATGCATCAACATTTTTTTCCTCCCTCAGTCAGACTCAAATGTTGTTGCATGCTTATATTTTTGACTTTGTAATTTTTGAATGATGGTATTATATGAGTACCCTAAAGGACTTATTAATTTTAAATGAAAATATATATCTTTTTGCCTCTGCTTTTTTCCAGCAGATGATGAATGATCATGAAAATGACTCCCCTGACAGCTGCATCAAAAAGGTAAGATAGTCATGTCTCTCTGCCATTTTAGAAATCACGTCTATCCCTCGGTCTGTCTTCTGTCTTCCTTTTACAAGTCCTTGCACTCCATGCCAGTGAGGACATGCAATACATATATATATATATATATATAAACAAACAGTAAAAGTTTATTTGGATGTCAACAAACAAAAGCACCCACCTGATCAAGAACAGCTACGTGACTTTTTACCCACCGCTGAGTTGCAGGTGTTTAAGTAATTAAGAAACCTTGCCTATCAGAAAGGGCCAAAAAAAAAACATTGATCCGTAATGATGGAAGTTCTCTCTTCCCTTACACTCTCACTGTGACCGACACGTCTCATTGACCAGTCACTGACCACTTTATGAGGTGATAAATTTATTGAAGAGGCTGGGCAGTTTGTTTTTATGGTCAGTGTCACTGGGTCAACACAAAACGGGCAGGAGAGTTCATGTCCATCTAATGGCCCATGAAAGAACAATGGCTGCTGCACAGGGAGTTGCTGGGAGTTGCTGAAGCCATGCCGGCACAGCCGTGGGTCAAGTCTATGATGAGAGGGGAGGGGTGGTTAGATTAAAAGGTTGAAAATGGGACGGTGATAACTTATAAGCTGTTTGGTCAAAACTGAGTGTTAATAGGGCATTTTATGTTTCCAGTATGAAACAGTCAAAATCAACTTAAGTGTTGTGTGTGTTTGTGTGTGTGTGTAAATAGATTGAGCATGCATCCCTGTAATCCTCAACATGAAAGGAGACATATTAATGATGTTACTAATGTTAAAAAAAGTACCATTCAGGCTTTATCTTAGTTATTTAATACAAGCAGTATGTGAGGCTGGGAAATAAATAAAACTCAATGGGTTGTGGCTTGTCACTAAAGTTAGAAAAGTGCTTTCGTTTAACTTAAAATCACCCATTCTGCAATTTATAGTTGTGACCCATCTGGATTTTTGAAAAATGAAATTACTTACATTTGTTCATTTGCATTTCAGGTCAAGGGTCTTATTGCAGCACCATCTATAAACAGGCAGCCCAGCATGTAAATCACCAGCCGCTTGGCTGATTTGAAATCCTACATTAGTCAATGAGCTTATTTTAGGAGCTGACCGCAGGTGGTTTGGGCTGTTCTGAGTCCCCCCACATGTTCCTACAATGTGGAAAAAGAAAAAAAACTAGTTGGTTTTATAAACTACCTAACCACCCTCCACATGAAGTATACACACACACACACACACACACGTTCACACAGTCACAGTTTCTCATAACGGGACCATGAAGTACCCTACACGCTTATGCTCACAGAGGTGACAGAACACAGACGTACGGTATGCCTACCTACCATATGGACAATCCAAACACGTACACATTTTCAAATACACACTGGCTTCATGTCATTATGCGGAGTGTGAGTTGCGGTGGGCCCTCGTCGGGCGGTGGCAGACCACATGCCTGTTATGAATATGAATGAAATTATGCATGAGCCATTCCTTATGACATGACTCATTCATTCATTCAGTCCCATATGAACACAGGGCAGGGTATACACTCACAAACAGACATACAAACACACTCGCAGATCTCACCTCTGTCCGCCTTCTCAGGACAATCTCTTCGCTTCAAGAAGGTAGACTCTTAAAGTTGTAGTAGTTTATTTCACACTTGTTGCCGTGCTTTTCTGTACACAGATTTGGTGTTTTGTTTATAGACACTATATTTGACGGACAAATCTATGAGTCAGTAGGTTATATATTCCAGCTTTTGTTCCAAGTGGACGGAGTTTTAATATTTTTATGATAATTTGTGTAATAAAATGATCAAATATAGCACATTTGAAGATAGCACAATGCCAAAAAGAGAAAAAAAAATTTTAATCTAATAAACAAGTTTAGGATTTTCATAGCGGAGTTATAGTAATCATTGAGGGATTACAGATTTATCATGTTTGCCCTTTGCTTGAACTGACATGGCCAAATTAATCACAAACACGTGCTTGTTTCTGTAAGTCCCATTCAGATGCACTCTGAAAACTGAACATGTCCACTTCCATAAAAGTCTCAAATGCAGCACAAGTCTGAACTTTGCCTTTTTAAAAGTAGGGCTAAGTCTCTTATTTAATATATAAACTTCCTTTCAAAGGAGCTGTACTCAGTGTACTGGATTGTTAAATAAATGAAATGGAGGTTTCCAAGCTTCCCTCCCTCGTGAATTGCACTCACACCTTTGGCTACAGAGTATTACTTCACAGCAGCTGAACCAGATGAACAGTAAAAGCAACATTTTGGTCATCGGTTATTGCAGGCTCTCCTCTCTGTTTAACACAGACACAGCAGAGAGATGATGCTGAAGACGGTTCTCCTGAGTAAAATGATAAAAAAAAGGGCGGGGTTGACGTCAACTATGATTATTACTGTAAGTGCAGAGACACATTTGCGAGTAAGAAACCAGTCAGAGTTTTGATCATACTAGCTATTTAACAAATGTTGAAAAGTTATAGTTTACAACTTCAATCCAACACTAGTATGTACCAGACAAAAAATACAGACTAATGTAAGTTGGGAACTATGGCCTCACGTATTTGATGTGCACCCACACTGGGGATGTCTGACGAAGATCAATGTCAACGTAACCAACGTGATTGAATGTTGTTACTTTAAAAGAATGATAAAAGCCAGGAATATCTTATCTATCTCCATTCTGAGAAGGGCATCAGTGTTTCAGTCTGAATGGAGTATAACGGTAATAGGGAATCAATGTTGGAGTCAGGGATAAGGCAGTGGAGAAAATTGAAGCAACTGCATTGCTGTAGCTTCGACGGTACACTTACTGAAAATTACCCAGAAGTGCCCTTATGTGTTCATGTGTGAAGTTTGAGGCCTCAGATTCATATGCAGTGCTTTCTGAGCCATTTTGTCTTACACACATGCAACATAAAATCTCATGTACCGTCTCACCACAGACCCAAACAGAAAATAAAAGGCATGTTATCTGAATCTCCCCTCTGTTTGCTTCTTCCATCGTCTTCAATTTATTTCATCCCTCTCTGTTCCTCGGCAGACAGGATGGTGTTGTTGTAGCTATAGATCGCTATCAGTGGCTATTAGTGATAGGATCACGGATTGTTTGATGTAGTCTGGGCTGGCTATTGAAAACAGGACTATCTGTCTATTTAGCTGTCTAGGCCCTGCTTATGTATATTCTCCCTCACACACAGTGCATTCGCTTAAGTCTCTAAATGTGTGTGCAGATGTTAATAGGGTATCAGGGGACTCAAGTTTCTTTTGGAATCCTTGGATTTAAAACTGGTAGCTAGACACAGAGCAGGGGAAAAGAAGACAATCTACGCTCAGTGAGTGTATGTGTGTGTGAGCGTCAGTGTGTGTGTGTTAATCCTCATCTTCAGAGCAGCGCTGCTGTCCATGCCGACGTGTGTAAACACTCCGGCAGATCAGATGGCAGATAATGACTTCCAGATAGACACCCTCCATTCAACCAGCAGAGAAAATCAATGGGCACTGATTGCTTTTTTCCCAAGATGATCATCTCTCCCCTGAAGGCTCCCATCTATCTCTCTCCTTCTATCTCTGCTTCTCACTTAATTTCTCAGATTCTCTCTCTCTCTCTCTCTTTCTCTCTTTCTCCGGGCGCCATTCATTCACCTCTCAATACCACTGAGATTGAATCAATTCATGCTGCTTTTCACTGGGGATTTACTGTGAAAAGATACAGAGGAATTTCTCTTGAAGACGATCAAGTCCTGTTATTCCGTTGTTAAGCTCTTCCTCTCTTATTTGTCTGACTGAAGGTGGACATGTGTTCCTCTTTCACTGACACGTTCCATGTGGTGATACATATTGTCACTTAATGCACTTTTACTCAACTTCAAGCTCTTGGCAGAAATCGTCTGTATTATGATGCATTTTGCAGTGTATGTGTGCTGTAGATGTGTCATTACTTGTAAATGAGGTTATGACAGGAGCTGATAGGAACTCTGACCTATAAGTAGATTTTCCCCTCTCCACGTTGAAAGACTAGGGAGCCAAATCGGGGTCAGTCACATTTTGTGAGTCCATGGGTGTGTATGTGCAAGAACCAAGTTATTCCCCCCCCACCACTCCTTCCATATCAAGCCGGGGAATTGAGTCTCTAAATACACAAGCTGAATGGCCCTGAATGTATTAGGGTTATTATGTGGACAGAGGGAGGCACAAGGGCCGCAGAAGTTATCCAGTGCTCCGGGCCATAGTTTACCCTCTGCCAACAGAACCACACTCCCCCCATTCCTCCCCCTGCTTAAATAGGCTCATGATTGATTGATAATTATGATAATTTGTTTGAAATGATTATCTGGATATTATAATCACTGCCACCCCAGTGTGCCACAGGGGCAAGTCATTTTTCACAATGCCGAACGTCATAAATACCCCCTGGCTTTTTGGGGTGGGGGGGGGGCTCAGTGTATGTTTGATTTCTACTCAGAATACAATAGATATTGTACACACATGCACAGATGCAGCTGATGGATGTACGACTGAATGTAATTTATAGTAATTCTGATAGTTTCTAGGACCTTCTTAGTTATTTATCGATCAAGAATACCAAACATTTACTCAACCTAAACTAAAGATTTTGCAGCCTTTTTTTGTTTGTAATTTTGTAATTTCCTTTTGTGTTGGTACAGCAGTCAGAACTGCCTTTTCATGGCAACGATGTTTCTGGGGTTCAACCTAAATGTTGATTAGGAACTTTCTATGAAGAGTGTTACGTTCTCTGTGGGTCTGCTTGGACTTTTTTAGTCCTTGTTGATGGCTTGATGAAGGAAAAAAAACAAGAAAAACGTTTAATAAAAACAAAAATTGGTGATGAGGAAGAATCCAAACATCTTCATGTCATCATCAGGAGGTGAGCAAACACACCACAATCATCTCCAATCATCCTGTCCTCCCTGCCATCTAAAGGAGAGAGACGGGGAGAGGTGTGTGAACATGTATCTATGGGTGCACGGGTATGTGTGGAGGGGGTAGTAGGAATAATATTTGTGGTTTTCGCTTAGCCCCGAGATGACTTAATGATGATATGGGTCTCTTTCTTCTGCTGGGCAGGGTTACATTTTAATGGTCCCTGAGTGACATGTTTTCTTTTGGCTCGTAACCTGCACCCCACCCCTTAACAGTCACTAAAATCATCCCCCCTTCAAAATATATGCCACGAAATGCTGCATTGTGTCAGGCTCAGCGAAGGAGTAAAAAGTGAGCTGAATGTGGAACCACAGAAATCAACAAATGTGAAGAGATGTGGCTCACATGGTCAAAATGCAATGCCATGATTGGGTCCTCCTCTGGATAGTCCTTGAACACATGCCTTATGCCTCTTTCATTACATATGAAGCCAAGAAGTTCAGTCCCAGACTTTGTATCTTGCTCTTTTGCATATTGGAAAGCTGGTTATCAATAGCAACAAATTTTCCACACAAATTCACTAACTACTGAATGCTCAAAATGTGAGCACAACATACTGCATAATGCACCAAGGGAAGCATCAGACTGCATTGTTGGTTCGAGACTGAGAAGCTTGTAACTTCTGAGAGGCAGCCTGTAGTGCTGCAAACAGTAAGCGTTTAATACTGAAAATATAGATTGTTGGTAAAGGATTCCTTTAATGTTTCAGCGTTACATTACAGCGTAGATTTGTGGTAGGTCACATGGTCCAAACAAAGTCAGGGTTGTTGGAGACGAGGTGGAGAGTAGGAGGAGAGGTGAAGACAGAAAGAAATGCTCTTTCTCTGTCTCTGTCTGTCTTGTCTGTGGGAACTGTCCCAAGTATGGTTACTGCAGAATGCTGTCATTATGTCTTGTGAGGAGCATTCAGTCAAAGGCCACCCCTGTGTGTAACTGTGTACATGCATGTGTATGTGTGTGTGTCTGTGCCCTCTCGAGTGCCACTTTTAACTTGCATTGGAACTTTTAACTGATGTGTGTGTGTCCAGCGTGCATGTGTGGGCCTTGACTGACGCATCTCCGTTGTTATCGTCGATCAAAAACCAACGTCACATCGGAGTGAAGCGCTGGGAGAGGAATTCAAGTGGGAACGAAAGAAAGACAGAGGGGAACAGATAGAGAGAGACAGAACGAGGAGGCGGAGGAGAAGCACGAGGTGATCAGAGGCACTTTCACATCAGCCGGCTCTTGACCCCGTCTCTCTCTCTCGCTCTTGCTCTCTCTCGCTTCTCTTTCTTTCTTTCTGCCTTTCACTCCTTCAATCTACTCTCATTCCCTCTTGGAGTCTTTGTCTCTTCATAATCTCTCTCCCAGTGACCATTCCCACCACATTCTCAGGGGTCACCCAACAAAGGAAGGAGGGCGATGGTCTGACAGTTGTGGGGGCTGTCATATGAGTTTCCTCACACATTCACGGACACACATTTGTGTTGAAGCATCCATATGTGGACATTCTGCTGTGTCCTAATTGGGATCCAGTGAACTACATCGCTAAAGACGGAAAACATTCCTTTGACATACTCTTAAGTGATATACTTTTTATCAATTCAGGTAATAATATTGAAATCACATATTTTAGTTCTTACATATATTTTAAAAAAACTAGAAACTATCAGCCCCTGAGAATTGTTTTCACCAAAAAGGAAAAAAAAAACATTTTGTGAACCGTCTGAAGTTGGACAAAGGTACTTTGATTTTCTGATCTGTCAAACATATCCTAAAGATAAACTGAAGCCTAAGAAGACCATGCAGTATTAATAGGAGGAAGTATTTTTTTGTTGACTTGTAGTAAGCAGCGTACAAAATTCAGCTTATCAACATTTGAGCAATCCTGGAGTTAATTTCAGCACCTAAATAGGGGAGTGTTCCTGTCTGTCCTTCCCTTAACTCAGCTGTAAAGATGAATTTCTGATATCTTGACTAAAGTAAATGATTTTGTTTCAAACAAAGTCAAGTTATTTATTTATTTATTTATTTTTGAATCGGTTCACTTTCTAAAAGCATTTCAATCTTGGCATGGTTGCTGGTCAGAGTGGGGGTAAGTGTAAGTGATTTAACATGTTTATTCATCTATTTTTTATTGTAAAAGTGTGTCAATTTGAGAGGGTGATTTTTGAAAACTGAAATAATTATGCTACAGACTTTAAAACAGCTGCCACTTCATATTTCTTGACCTCATCACTCATTGGCGAAATGTCCTCACTTGAGAGGGTTATCTTATTCTTTTCTGTGCTTTTAGGGACATTTACTCCTTGCATGCTTCTGAATGGACCCTTAAAACACACATGCACGCACTCTCACAAACACACATCCCTGCAAACAGTCGAGTCTGTCAAAAAGCAGCAAGTCCATTAAAGCAGACGGGGTGAATACAGAGGGCCGGCTGGTCAAGCACGGTGATAATAACATGACGATCCACATGGTGTTGCCACGGAGATGTAGAGGCCATAAGGGAGGGTGGGGGCAAAGAGTTGTGTGGTCCTTCTCCTTAAAAATAGTTTCACGTGTCAGACGAGGGAGATAAAGGTTCATCTCCCATAAGGATGGCTGGGAGAATTTGATACATTGTATCAAAAGATGTAGACTTTGTGTGTTTTTGCATGTATCAGACATCCTCTCTCCCATTTCACTTACCACTGTCACAGCTGCAGTGCATTTAAATGTCAGTTGTAGTTTTGAAATACAAGTTTTCCCACTCAGGATATTTTGCAGTTTATGCTTGCCGTTGAGCTTTTTTTTCTTTCTTTTGGTGTATTTTTCCTCCTTGTTTTTATTCACATTTCTGGAGTTTGCCTCAGAGGAGAAAAAACAGAAGAAAAACTGCCAAAAACTAAGAGATTGTAATAGTGGTGGCGTGATGTCGATTTAATGCAATGTCTGTAGATAGACGGGCAAAAATGGAGTTAAAGTGAGAGAAAGTGTCAGTAAAGATGGAAACACTCAGAGGGCAAGAGACAGCCGGAGGCAGGGGGATGGGGGGCATGACAGGGAGGAATGCCATAATGCCCAAGAGAGGCAGGAACTGCAACTCGCTCACAGACACAACCCGTCTGGGGAAGAGAGACGGAGAGTGGGGGAAAGAGGCTGGCCCCGTCAACACAAGGTCATGTGAAAAAAGATCCCTCACTCTGCAGTCACCCACCCACCTCCATCCATCCATCCATCCATCTATCCATCCATCCATCCATGTGCCCACATCACTTTACCTCATTTGAATATTTTGGGAAAAAGACACAATTGAGGATTTATCTGGAAAAAAAAGAGCAGAGGAAGTGAGGACAGCACAAAACGTTGGGGTGAAGAATGAAAAGATGAGGAGACAGTGGGAGTGTGTCTCTGTGTAACAGGTCTTAGGGGAGCTTTTAGCCACAGAGTGGTAAGTGAAGCGTGCCGTGTGTTGAGGCCGCTCTGGTTAACTGTCTCAGCGTATGTTTGATTAGTCCCAGATTGAGCAGAAAATGCTCCTTTTTGTCGAGTTTCAAAATTCGTCAGCTATTTTCACTTAAGTCAGCAACATTTGTGTCAGAAACACAAAAAGCCAAAAAAAAAAAGCTCAGTCAGTAATATCCACGAGATCCTCTTTCAGATCACACATGTGAAAGCTATTTTTTAAACCAGAGAAAAAAAATGAAGACAATAGATGCTGTGATTGGATCTTACTATATAAAGACATAAAATAAAATAAAATAAAATTCATCAAGGAAGCTACACGTAAAAGAAAAGAAAACATAAGAAAAGATGAAGGCCTAGACTTCCAAGAAACAGCGTGTACTTTGTCCACACATATTTGCGTATTTCTGGTCAAAACAGAGCTTCAGAAGCTCAGTGAGATCTGATTGGTCGTGTCACCACTCGTTGATGTGAACTTGTCACCATTCTGTAACCTTCATCAGCACTGGTAGTGTTTTTTTAAGCATAATACAGCCAGGAACTATTTAATTGCTAGTTTTTTTTTTTACTTGGCACCTACAACTTTTAAAAAATGTAGCAATCAGACGAAAAACACAAAGCAGCATTTTTTCTTTTTTTTCGTCTCAGTGCTTGACTGCATACTTTTTTTAAGGGACATTAAATAGAGCAGAAGATTTTCTTTTTAATTGGGGAATTTAAAGAAGTGTGGAATAACTATTTTTATTTATTTATTTTCATTAGGTCATTTTAAGAATTCCAGCAGCTGTCAATGACACCTGCTCGATAAAAGAAAACGACAATAGACACAAGTAGCTGGTGGGGATAATGGTATTTGAACTTCCCTAAAACTGAAGGAGAGGCTAATTACAGTTACTGTTGTTATGTTTCCATTATACTGCTTCATATCATCAAGGTCTGTAAGCAAGCAAAAAATAATGGATAACAACTAAAACCGAACCTCCAGGGTACTTGTAAATCTGGTTTGATGCATGTAAATAAGATATAAGATGGTATCAAATGGGTTTATCAAAATCTTATCCTTAGCTAAAAGTTTTTGTTGCTTCCTAATTTACACTTTTTTATGACTTGATACCATCCTTTTATGCCACAAAAATTTATGGCTGCAGTAATATTTTATGAGATGATCATATACAGCTAGTAACACAGTCACGTTGATCAAACCTGCCTCTGTAATCTTGTTTTAAAATGTGCCAAAAGACGCTCTGTACACTATGGAAAGTTATATGACACTTCAAACTTTTCTTGGGTGTTTGTTTTTAACTGTAGTTAATGACATCTGTACCTGTTGCTGCAAATGAGAATAATAAACCCCTAAATTTGTTCTCAAAACCAGCCCTTTCGTCCTCTCTATCCCTACTTTATTCTTTATCCTCACTTCCTTACCTCACCCCCTCCTTTCATCCCTCGATCCTTCCTTCCAATCTCGTCTGAACAGTACGGTCTTTGACTAAGTCTTAATCTTCATTACAGGGCATTAGTCCGCTGGGGAGGCCCTGTCTCGTCTCCCCACAGCGCAGCCTGGCACTGTCCCACGAGGGACGTCCTGCCACTGCACAGCACAGACACCCTGCCAACCCCGCTTGCCTCCCACCGGCTTCACCTTGGTCGCCCCTTCGCTCAAATGAACTGTTAAATAAACGGCAGGCCTTAATCCACATGAAGGAGTGGGGGTGGAGGTGGTGGAGTAGATGGCAAGGCTGGTCAGGAGAAACAATAGAGTCGGCCCTGGACGCCTCCATTTAAAGCAACCATCAATCATACTCACTATGAGATTTCATTTTCTTTCTTTCTTTCTTTCCTTTCTTTTTTTTGATGATTTTATCATTAATAGCTACATCTCAGGGAATCGAAGCGACAGTAATCTGAGGCATGTGGCTCAGCCCTGATGTGCGGTCTGCGAGCATGGCCTAGCGTTTGATAAAATACACAAGTCTGAAAGAAAATTGACCTGCTAAATATTCTAGTTGTCGCTAGATTCCTTTTTCAGTCATTGCACTTAACTGTGACATTTCTCCCACTGAACACACATCATTTTCTTGTACACAGACACTCAGTAATGATAATTTCTCGGGGAGGGAAAAAAAAAACCAGGTACAGTTTTAAACAAACTTGCACACGAATAGCGAATCACTTTCTAGTCAAGCTTGCTAACAAGGACAGTTGACTCGCTGTGATTTAGATAATTAAAGAGGATGGCTAATTGAGTAAACAAGCATCGGGGCCGTCACCCCTAATTAAGTGATTACAAGGAAGAGCACCCTCAGCCAGTGCAGCGCTAATTAACCCGTACACGGGCGCGCACACACAGACACGTGTGAGGACATGGAGAATTATCTGTTAGAGAAACAGTGATTAGGCAGAGTGGGGGATCCCAGGAGAGGCCTGCAATGAGAGGGTATCAAACACACACGCACACACAGAATCATCCCAAGAGAGGGGTTTTCTGTGTCTTAGTACTAATTCAGTCTGGATAATCCTTTTATTCAGCTAACAACACCGAAGCAGAAAAGTTCAAAGCAGTCACAGAGCGTGACTGACGCACAGCTGATGTGACCGCTCCTAGACAGCGCCTAGGCAGCGGTAACGTTAGGCAAAGGCGCAATCAAAATACAGTTACGCATCCTTTCTTTTTCAGCGGTTGCTATCGTCTGATGCACTGGACTTTCACGGAAAAATGCTTTACCCAAATGTAATAATCCAATCAAAGCCATGTATATATTTGCATATTTTGCTGTGGTTCTACAGCCTGTTATGCTAATGCTAAACCCCATTTTGGTTTTTTTTAACACACTCCGTGCTACCCTGAAACTCAAGCCTGCCCTATTCTCGGATGTGACATTTCAGATCAAGATGCTCATATATGAGGATATTATCACAGAGAGTGTTTCCTTGGGGAGAATTATCCAGAACATTAACCAGGGAGTCAAAATGATTACTTTGCCCCAACTCTCCTTGGGGAATATAACAGAATGAACATGGCATGATTTATTTGTATCTAAAATATATCTAGTCAAATATTTATGTGGATGTTAATGGCTTTGTTCAGTAAAAAACATGAAAATGAAAAAGGTCCCTCTGTAACTGAAATGACACCAAATTCCAAATCAGTTATTTGAGTTCAAAAGTCAGATTTAATTTCACACACAAAAAAGATTATTGGATGTTTTCTTTTTTCTTTTTTTTTCCCCTTTCCTTTAATGCACCAGGTCAGATGCAATATTTTCATGATATCCACTGCAGAGCATGAAAGCAGATCAGCTTGGCTTAACGGCGACTTACATTGGGAGGAACAAAAGAAGAAAAACACGTATTAATTAAGAAACGCTCCAGGGATGAAGTCTAATTATTTTTTGAAGCAGAAAAGATTTTCCATATTGGTCAGGATAACTGTGGTGTGGTTGTTATCTGCGAACAACAAGGCCAGTCTCTACTTCCCTACCAGCACCATTGTGAAGCTTGATTTAAGATCCCCAGCTAAGGGGCATACCTGCCTGACAAACATGACTTCTTGGCAGGTGACTCTTGTCAAGAATGTCTGAAATAACAGGTAAATGAATTAGCAATAAAATGGACTTAGGGTTAACAGGCAGGGGTGCCCATTATTAGAGCTCCTAATCACTAAAGAGATGCCATTCACTTGCCTTAAGAAGGCAGCATTTTTCACCGCTTGCTGGCCACCGGCCCCCTCAGAGCCACAACACATTTCTAATGGAAGGCTCTCTGCTTGAGCTCCAACCTCCCGAAAGCCCCCAACCATTTCTTTCTTTCACGCTTTTCTCTCCTCCACCCCACCCCCTTTCTCTCCTGTAAGATTATCAGTTTTGATTACCGCCGGCAACAGGCTCTTACTAGCAGTCGGAAGCGGCGTCTCAGAGACCTGAAAGGCCCTCAGCAGGTTGCAAGAAGCTTTTGAAATTATGGGGCTGGGGCTCAGAGGGAAAGTGCTCTACGCCCTGGTTCACGGGCATTTAATCAACTCCTGACTTTTGATAGTCAAATAATGGCTAATTACAGTAGCACCTGCCCACAGGGTTAAAGGGTGGAACAGATTTAATGAGAGAAAAAGACAGAGAGAAAGAGACAAGAAAATGAAAGAGAAAGCTGGAGAATGTATGCTATTATCCTCATGTCTTTCTGATATGAATCAGAAAACCCTGGGATGCTCTTGTATGCCACAACCTCTTCCTCACAATTAGGAGTTGTTTTTCTCATACAGGGCGCGTGATTGACGAGGGTGGCGTGGTGCAAGGTGGGGAAAAATGTGAGACTGAGAGAACTAAGATTGACTGTGATTAATGGTTTTTGTTTGTATAAGTATGGGAAATCACACAATGTTAAATGTTGCTTGGGATCCTTTTATAAATTTTTTTTTAATTTTGAGTACTGTGATTCAGCTACATTTGTGGGCCTCTACAGGAAAGAAAATAACTAAAAAATAATTGATTCCGTTTAGCGCTTTGCTGGCTAAAAATTATGATTTTCATCAAAATAGTCCCTGAATAAACTGAATTAACTTCTAATTGATAGCTACATAAAACTGGTCCCATATGTCCCAGCTTGTCAGTCCATCTTTGTCTCATTCTCCATGTCTCCAGGGAGTCAGTTAGTGAGATAATGGGTAAAGTAGAAGAAGAAGGATGGGGCTATTAAAGGGCCAATTTGATAGTTTATGCTCTGTATCCTCATCCTAAAACAAGATGTGCTGAACGGGATGAAACCAAAACCCTCCCACCACCCCCCGTCCTCGCACAAACCCCAGCTCAGCGACAGATCAAAGCATATTAAAAGTGACCTATGTGTCAGTGCATTGATTTAAGACCAGGTGGCACTCATATATATGCAGACTGAGCTGCTTGTTTGCCTTATTCCCCCTCGCCAACCTCCTCCTATCTTTCCTTCTTTCTTTCATTCTTGCCCTCCACCGCTCTTCCGCCTTTCTTGTGACCAGCGACAACTTAGTCCCGGCGCTCTATTGTTCTGGCACAAAGGCTATGTAAAGACGCGTCAGCGATTACAAAGCTGCAACAGCACAGCTCAATTACTCAAAAGTTGCTTTGAACCCCGGTGAGATACACGCGATTCGCCGGTGAATGTGTGCAAGGAGAAGTCTGTGTACTCACAAAGAGCTCGTAGCCCCTGTGAGATATTAACCGGGCTGTGGCTGTGTCAGCAGCGCCGCGCTGTGTTTTTGGTCTTTCATGTTCCATTTATTTGACCCCTGACCCTCAAACGCACCGCAGCCTCACTTCAGCCCCCTTCATACACACCTCTGCACCTTTGCGCACAAACACAAGCGCACGTGTGTAAACATCCACACCTCCGTGCACACATCTTCGCATACAGCAGAGTAATCCTTCCCTCCCTCTGACCCGCTCCTTTTCTGAGCTATTACAAACCATATTTGCCCCATCCAATCAGTTTGATTAATCATGCGCCAGACCACAGGCTTGCAATTGGATGACCAGAGCATTGTACCCCTCTCCGCACATAAACACACTCGCACGCGGACACAAGAGCACACACTGCCGCTTGTGGGGAAGTATTTCCCCACAGACGTCCTCGGTGTGACAGCACCATAAACTGGCCATTTATCAAAGTGTCCCCTCAGTACACACGCATATAAATACACTCTCCTGCACACGTGCACACACACACACACAAATAATAGTCTCAGGCTGTTGTCTTAGTTGAAGAAAAAGTTTGTTGGTAATAGTAAACTGTCATTTGTAAGAGCAAGATAAGTGCAGTGAAGGTGCATGATGTAAAACAACACATCAAGTTTGACTTTGAGGACACTTTGCTGTGAAATCTTTATGTGCTGGATTTAACAACTTTAACTTGTCACATGTGTGTATACTGTGTGTATTAAGTTTCTGTATGTCAGAGAGCCTATTGTCCATTAGTATCCAAACAATCCTGAAGCATGCGATGCAGGGCCCTTGCCTTTCTTTATAGCACGAGTCAATGGATGTCATGAAAGAGATATTCATAGACGTGCAGGGGGGCTCACATGTCTATATGAGTCAAAGATTTAAAAGGTTTTTCCCCCTTTCCTAGCTTTTTGTATCTCTCTCTCTTAACCTGCTCAGACAAAGTGGGAGCAAAAAGCTCTGGTTTGACATACTATTGATTTTTTTTTCTTTTTGCACATGAATATGCACTTTTTGTTCATGATATTTTTTATAGATTTTCTTTTTCTTTTTGAATTTGAGCAAATCTGTAAACACGTAGCTCCATGTACACATTAAGAAAAAACAGTAGTTACGCAAGCCATGCAGGAGGGGTTTGCAGCAGTGCGTTGCAGCTCTTTTTATTGCTGGCCTATGTAGCAGAGGCCAGTCTATGTCAGGAATCAGGATATGAGGGTTATCCTGGCTGACCTGTGTATTGAAGTCTGCTAGTGTAGCCATTTCCACCATTAAACTATTGGTTAAAAAAAAAAAGTCCACTGAGAAACATGGACTGTTGCCATTGCAAAAAAAAAAAAAAAAAAACCTTGGTCGTCAGAAACGAGCTGGCAGCTTAATCTGGAATCAAATGTTTGAGCAAATGTTGGTGGAAATATTCAAGAGGCAAAGTCAAGGTAATAAATGCCGAGCTTACACAACTTGCAAAAATCTTGAGAACAAAATTAGTGCAGTCTTTAAAGGTGGTTTTTTATGGGTTCATTATATCCAAATAAAATAAAGAAAGACCTTATGTAAGGGGACATGAGCAGTTTTCTTTGACAAACAGTATTCCCGTGCTTCAAACACATTCCTTTAATTTCTTTTTTTTTTGTTCAAACTATTATCATCTCAAATAAATATTTTAATCTGAACAAATAAAATGACCTAGAATCCCATTAGGTAGACTTTTTCTTTTACTTCACTTAGCCGACATTTGACATTTAATATAGTGTATATTTCCACCAGTAATCCAACCCTTGACCTTAGTGCCACTATTAAAGAGTTTCCTAAAATGTCCATCAGTGTCAAGAAAGTCAGGACAGCTGCCGAGGGAGAGAAAGAGATGGCAGTTGATTGTTTTCCAAAGGAATTAGCTTGGCCTGACCTTCTTGCGCCTAGCCATCTTTTGAATGGCCTGACACTTTATTTGTTTTGTCCCTATAACAACAGAATCTCCCAAGCACCAGTGCGCCCGCTCACCCTGGTATTGTCACAAACAACTAGACTCACTTTTCCTCTCCTTGTCTCTGTGGCATGGAAAATAAAGCCCCAGGCTTTTTACACAATCACAGGAGGCAATGCTGCAGTATGTGTGTGCTGTGATAAGACAGGGCGATGGGAGACAGATATGGGAAGGGCAGCAGTGGTCACGCTCTCATACACATTGTGGCACATACACATGCACAAGCTGACCCAGCTAGTGCCCAGAAAGTAGACTCAGAGAAAAATGACTCAGATAAAATATTTATTATTAATGCTTGTATTTTTTGATCAAATCGCGGACAGGAGAGATAAAAGGTCCATGTACACAGCCCTTCCCTTTGCAAAGTTTGTGTGTGTCCTGAGTGTTGATGCGCTGGCATTGCTTGAATGTCCAGCTGTGTGCAGGCGCCCCCTGTTGCTTATTTCCTCACAGCAGAAAGCAAATATGAAAAGTTACACTTGAGATTGCACCAGCAGATACACATGGGCTTACCTAAATGCATGTGACAGCAGTCATGTTGTCATAGCCGTATCACAGACCATGCATTGATCATATCATCCACACCGGATGATCCTTGCCAAAATAATGTCAGATTGTTTAGTGAAACAAAGGTGCTTAGCTTGCATGATCTCATAATAGCTCTCCACATAATTTTCTTCTATTTCGCAGCACGCATAGACACGCATAACTCTCGCCCATCAATCCCAGCGTGACCCCGTTTCAAATTCATTAACAGGGCTTCAGAACTTGCAGACACAGCAATCACCCCAAGCAAAATAAATTCCTGCGCCAGAGGATAGAGAGAGCCAGTGTATTTGTGTGTGTAAGTGTGTGTGCTTGTGCGTAAATTATAGCAGTGCTGTGTCGTCCACTGCGAAGTGGAGTGAGGAATCTGTTTGGACAACTGCTGAATGTTTTGGTTCCCCCACGGTGCCTTGAAAAGCCGTGCAGCCGCTGTATCTTTTACAAATTAGCCCATGTTGTCTACCAAGCACTTTCTCTTATCCCCTGGCCTAAGCCCTGTCTGCCCACCGCGGGACAATCCAGAGCGTGTGGGAGGGTGGGGATCCTACAAGAAAGCAGAGGAAAGGAAAAAGCTTGACAATGAAAACCATCATACCTAACAGTTTTCATGCAATAATGAGGAGCTACAGTCAGATTCATGATTATTCTAATGACAAATAAGCAGTATATCTAATTTTCTCTTTGGTCACATGCACTGAGGCATAAAAACTAAAGAAAGTAGAGTTGCAGGGTTTTATATCATGGGGCAGATGATTCTTAAAACAGACCCTGTTAGAAACAGAGCGCCACAAATGAGGCTATACAGCGTCGAGGCTCGGGTCCATGTGTGAAGTTCTTTCCATCTGCTGTCACTTGTAAATGTCCATCTGTGTCTGGTTAGCAGTGCCGCTAACGGCTACAGTAGGCTGAGGTGAGAGGTGCTCGACGGAGAAGGTCACAGCTAGTCATGTGACGAGTGGAACTGCTGCACAAAGAGATGTTTTTACTACTGATTTATGATGTAAAAGCATTTGAGCTGCAGAAGTGATGGAAGAGAATCCACGTGCGAGTCAGACAGTCTGTTACTGTAGATGGCAGCGCACAGAGACGGTGAGGGTGTGTGTTTGAAATGAAAAGTGTGATTGTCTGTCTGCCTGCCTCTCATTACAAATCTTACATACACACACACACGTTCTTGCCCAACAACATCGGATTGCCAAGCTTCATTTTTGTTGGGGCTATAATAAACTCGGCAGGGATTTGGGTGTAAATGTTGATGTTAAAGAGATTTACGTATTTTCTTTCATGAAAAAAACCCCAGCAAAACAGGTCTTTGAAACAAAGCTTTGAAACATTTGTGTGAATGTGGCTCACTTTCTCCTTTTTTTATTATTATTACTCTTAATGAATACCTCTTCTTGTCATAATGTGGCGTGTCATATAGTATTAGGTGGTCCACGGTTGAGGAGGAAATCCTCTAGGCCGAGTTGAGTCGGTGTTCAACAGTTTGGCCATTGTTCACTGTCTCAGACCTCCTCAAAAAAAAAAAAAGAAGTGAAGAACCCATCAGGCAGTCACTTTTTTAAACTCACAGCAGGCTACAGTGAAAGAGAGGAGTAGAGAGGTGTGTGTGTGTGTGCATGTAAGGGAGAGAGATGTAGGAAAGATCCCTGGACGTATTTGAACCCAAGATGTTGCATTTCTTAACATGCGCCATTAATAGAACCTGTAAAGATATACAGCTGTGCAAGAGTTACAGTTCAAAAACAGCCCGTGCTGTGTTTCGATTACTGTTCACATGCTCCCACTCTAATGCCATCTTGAAGTCGTATAATTTTTAACAGTCTTGCAGGACGTACTGAGATCTTTTACGTAAGCTGAAGTATCAATGACAAAGTGTAAAAAAACTTGAGCAAGAAAATGAAGTAAAAATGTAGGCGCCCCAAACCAGGATAATATTAGTGGACTGTAATCACTGGTGCGTACACGTCTTCATCTACTACCAAAAGATGAAACATGAAACTTTGAAGTCATGGCTAGCAACTGACAGTGACATATTGACAGAACCCCCTTCCTTAAATTCGCGCCCTTCTGACACACAGACCATAAATAAAGAGTAACAGGAATAGATCACCTGTGAACATTGTCAAAACTTGTGTTATTTGACTGGTAAATGCTCAAGTTTGAACAGGCTTCTGCTGCAATGTTTATAGTCATAGATGAGCCTTCCTAACTAACTTAAGCTTGTCTGTAATTGTAACCAGCAGTTACATGAAAATAACATAAACCAGAAGGAGAATTCTGTCTGGTCTGTATTCATCCACTTTATTTTAAAGGGTCCTGATGAGTGGCTGTCAGCTACCCTCTCAGCCAGCACACAGACCATGTGCTGCTGGCTGTTATCATGGGCACTGAGTGAATATTTGTGGTAAATGTTGGTGGTGAATAAGCTGGGATTTACTCCGTTTTTTAACCCAAATTACAATAAGGCTTCCATAAAGTCTTTTTCGCGACTAATTCCACTAACTAAATCCGCAAATTTTCTCCAGTAATTGAGGTTCCGCCCGCTGTGATTTGTCAGAAAAAGGACAAAATCATTAGAGGCCACTGGTTTAGCGGAGAGAAGACGTAACGAGCTTTCAACCATGTGAAAAATTAGGGAGAGGTTTCTCAGTGGATCAGTGAGTGACCGACAAACATGTCAGTGGCCCTGGCTTGTCAGCCGCTGCGTACACAAACATGCACATACACGAACCCCAAGACCAGTGTGAAGCTTGTCTTTGCAAGACAAACCCATGCATACACATGCACACATACTAATAGCTAGACACCCGAGGGGGAATGTTCTCTCACAGCGGCCGTATTAGTAATTGAATCAAGCCAAAACCGAACTCTGTTGACCCCTCCCCTCTCCCACTCACACCCCCTCGTTTAGTTTCCCCGCCTGCCCTCGCCCCTGCCTTTAAAAAGGTAAGCCTTACGGCTGATGGGAAGCAGATGTGGGCCGATTCCTGCACAGTAAAGGTGCAGAGTCAGAGCCCCACATCCACCCCTGGCCAGGAGTATATCTTCATTGAGCAGAATAAAGGTGTCCACTTACGTCTGCGCCAGCACATCAAATCACACTCATCTGTGTGCAAAGGAGAGTAAAAGGGTTAACGATTACGCTGTGTGTGTGTTTGTGTGTGGACCCCTGGGATGTGACTGACACCCGTTCCTATCAGTATACCCTGACAGCTCTGCACGTCTGGCTCCAATATCCCCCCAC
Source organism: Zenarchopterus dispar (assembly GCA_028564865.1). Taxonomy (NCBI): domain Eukaryota; kingdom Metazoa; phylum Chordata; class Actinopteri; order Beloniformes; family Zenarchopteridae; genus Zenarchopterus; species Zenarchopterus dispar. The sequence continues at coordinate 4,052,098 of JAOWBL010000022.1, read as the reverse complement.
TGTTTCTGCGGAAACACCATCCCATACAACCATCCGTTGCATAGTGATACTTGGTAGTGTGTGTGTGCATGTGTGTGTGTGTCACTTGCACTTCATGACTTGGAAAACACGACAAATAGAAACGGGAGGTTGAGAAAGAGTCAAGATCTGGCTGATATTTGATTTTAAATCCAAAGATAAATCTTGAATTAATGAATCTTGCAAAATTTATATTTTGCACAATTAAACAAAAAAAAAAGGAGTTTGTTAAAACCACCAGCCTGCACAATTCACTTAAAAAAGTGTCATGACTGAAACTACTTTAAATACATTTTCTGATCCAATTTAAATATTCATATGGTTTATTAAAAAAAAAAAAAAAAAACACACACATACACATAAATAATTACACTCACCACACACACTGCCTGTCACCATTTCAAAGATAAAAACCAAATCTTTGCACTACAATCTTCAGTACAGGGTGGTTACGGACAACACTTTGTCCTAATTATGCTTTTTACCAGGGATTTTTTTTTAATTTCAGACTGACATACTATACATATATAATTATGGTCCAAAGCACTATAAGTTAAATCTGGCTTGTCTCTTGAAAACCCAGACCTTACAGAGCTATAATTCTCTCCAGCTGCAGCATAAAATTTATGGAGAGTGGGAGGCATCTCCCAGTTCTTCTGAAATGCTTTTTAATACTTTCTATTTTGTCATCACTGCTATTAACGTAAATTATATATATATATATATATATATAATGTGAAAAAATAATAGCATATGTAACATACGATGAACGTGTAAAATTGTATAAACACGCACCCATAGTTCTTTTAAAATGAATTATTTCCTTCAAATGTCAGATACTGTACATTATATGTCTCCTGTTCTAGAAAAAAGTTTTGATTGGGTTTTCATGTTTTATATGAGTCAACGGTTCTCAATTTTTCTTAGACTTGAGCCTTCAACCCTCTTTGAGTTTTTCCTTTTTACTTTGATGGGCCCTCATCATGTTTGCTAAGGGAACAGTTACTTTGATCAAAATGGCCTGGGATGATAAACCGTATTAATACCCTTTTTAGTTTATCTAGAACCTACAAAAGCAGTTAAATAAATCATCTATCACATATCCTCTAACAATTTAGTGACTTGTGATTTTTGGGGTTTGGCCAGGAGTTTGTAGATAGTTGAAAAAAGATATATGTGCCAAAAATTATGGCTCCTTTCATGTTTAGATGTTGATACATTAAAAAAAGAAAGAATAAAATGATAAAATGGTGTCAGTCCGCTCAAAAGGAATCAGTCAATGTGTCTCAGACTACAGATGCGGCATATTTACGTCAAAATATCTACTTAAAAATAAACATTTGCCATGTTAATAAATAAACAGTTTATCAAAGAGGCACTGCCTCATCAGTTAAAAGTTTGATTGACCTGCTAAAGGTCTGAAGACATCTTCGGTCTGCAAAAAAATGAACTATAGAAAAAAAAAAGAAAGTGGCATCACTAATCTGGGATGTGGCTTGAGATGCTGTGGAAAAGACAGAGTTTCAAAAATATTAAGTCCCTAAATTGAAAACAGTTCTGCTGTTCAAAGCATGTCAAAAGTTGACTTTCAGTTGCTAGCAAAATGAATTTTTAATAACAACGGTGCATCCTTAATTAGTCATGTAAAGCAAAAAGATAAAATTTTGTGACCAATAGAAAAAAATAGCAAAGATAAAATACAGCTGAAGCAACAGATGAAGAGTCAAGGTACTAGACAAGTATGAGACACGCAGGGATGGAAATCACACTGAGCCAAAGAGGAAAGAATGAGAGCCAAAAACAAGGAAAGAAGGAAACGAGGAGATGCAGAGGCAGCGCAAGAGGAGCCGTCCCCAGAGAGAGATGGGTAGAGTGATTTAGCGAATGAGTAGCACAATGACAGACAGACTGCACCGGAGATGAGTGGGGAAATTCCCTCTGTGCACACATTCAGTAAAATCACCCAGCTGCACAGTGTGTGTGTGTGTGTGTGCATGGGTGTGTGTTTGTCTGTGCATATGCAGACAGTGAAATTGAGACAGTCGGAGGGGTGTATTCAGTTTATACAACATATTCTACCCCGAGGACTCCCTGTGTATATTATGTCATCTAAAAGCACTTATACAGACTTTCTGTTGGGACACACTCACACATGTGTAGAGGCCCTAAAATATTCAGAGTCACAGCCCTCCCTCCCTGTCAGATGGCCAGAAGCTGGGATGTGCTTTGACTGGAGTTTCCTGCCTGATTCTGTCTTAATATTGTTCTGTGTCTGATGGCCTTTACACACATGTGGTTTTAATGTCTCACGCGGCTGCATCCTACCGTCCTACCTTTATAGGGCTGGAGATGTCTGTTGAAGCAAAGGCAGAGTAAAAAAAAAAACAAGTTTTAGCTTTTATATTTGGGTTCCTCAATTTTTTTAAGCAAAACCTGAACTGTATTTAACTGGACTGCAATGAGTTTTTTTATTTTCTGTGGGGGAAAAAAAGCTGTGAAACTCCATTTCTCATCAATAAAAGGTTTGCAAATGACCTGAATTGAATTTAGGGGGAAAAAAAGGAGCATAAACAAATGCAAGATGCACGCTCCTCTCATAAGACAACAGCATTTACGTCAGCATTACTGCTATCTTCATGACAAACTTCTCCAAATTGCTCCTATACTTTACTTTTTAGGAGCATGAAGTTTAATCTCATATTTGCTTTCAGTTTTCAGATACTCTCAAATGGTCCCAAACTCCAGCGTCCATTCACAGATACATTTTTGCTTACAGGTACCACGTTTCTGGCCCTAACTATTTGCAGTAATTTTAATGTCAAACTGAAATAGCCTCAACTGACCAAAACAATGAACAGTGAAAGATTTTTGGAAAACATACATGAAGACTGAGTTCAAACCCTGTTGTATGGATTGACAGTCATCAGAGGAATTCCTCCCTTCACCCCTTCAGACTACATTAGAAATATTTTTGTCAATGGCATAGTTGTATAGTTTTACTTCTGTTCCACATATGGGAAAACATAGGTATATTACTGAAGGAAAATGTTGGAACTTTTAAAAGACAGAAGTCAACATAGACAGAAGATTATGGAGTCTAGAAAGTGCCATAAATATTTGGGGGGGGTTTTTGAGTCTTTTTGTAAAGCTGTTGCTTTGTGAAAAGAGAGAGTCCAAAGTAATATCGTACATACCTTGATGTAAAACTTTTTAAATCAGCATTTGATCCATAACATTAAATGCTCATTTGAAAGTAAAGAGAGCCTCATAAATGCATTAATTAATTCTGTGGTCCCTTTAAGGACTGTAGTGTTCATAACAAATGCAATGAGAAACAAAAAAATGTAAAAGTCCACAGAGATGTTTTTAAAACCTGTCTCCTGAGCACCCTTACTGAAATGAACCATCTTGGCTTGTCCTCCTTATTTTACAATCTTTTACATTTACCTAGGAAAGAGCTGACAAATTTAGGTAAATATGACATATATTTGAATGGATCTTAGGTGGAATGAGCCAAATGTTCACCCTACACCTACAGAAACTGTAACTTGTGGAAAAATCTAGATTCTGACAGACTGACTTCAATTCCACAGTCCAGAGAAGAACAAATTTTAAACAATATGAGTTGATAAAGCAGGAGACTCCTTAAAGAAGTACATAAGTGGGAAGGACAGCTGATCTAAGAGAAGAGAGAGGAGCAGAAACAGATTAGACCTGTGGCTTATTATGGCAGCCTCCTATAGTGCTGGACTAAATATGACACCTCTTCACCCAACTCTGTATGACAAGAAAAACTAAAAGGGAGAATGAAAAGGAGATGGAGACAGAATGCTTGGTAGTGACCCGCCTCGACCCTGCCAGCTCTTCCTGACCTCCCTTGTAGCTCCATGCCGCTTAATTCTCCCTAATTACATTCCTCACTGACAGAAAGTTGGCCTCCGACCACCCCCACAAAAGGCCCAGGTAGCGAAACCCGTTACAGCACGGCTGGAAGATTCATCCGCTGCAGAGGTGAGGGCAGATGGGAGTGTGAGCGGACGGCCGGTGATGACAAATTAATTAATGCAAATGGAGTAGGAAAATCTGCACACATAAGTACACAAGCACCCATGTTTTGGTGCATTGGCTACTGTGCACATATCCAGTGAGCTCTGCAGCACGTTGATATGACAGGTAGTGATGGATGGTGTTTAACACCCAACTCAAGCAGCAAGTGGGGAAGGGAGGGGGACCTGCTTCACATTCACTTTTAAGAGACAGCAGCATTTTAGAGACACACAGCATGTGTGCAACCTTGAAAATAACATGGAACCAGTACTGGAGATCCATCCATCCATTTTCTATACCCGCTTACTACTTTTTAAGGTCACAGAAAAATACTGGAGATGTCAAAAAAAAAAAGCTAATAAGAGACTGATAAAGACTGTAGTGATTGAAGCTTTAATGAATATTTCCTCAGCATCAACTAAAAATCAAATGTACTGTTTGAAACTGCTGTTCCTTAGCCATTTTAAAAAAAATCAGGTAATGCAACCTCAAGCCAGTGTGGTTCAGCTGCAAGGGATAAGGTTACAGGAGTTCACCAGCATTTGTCTTTACAGTGTAATTAAGGAATTTTGGAGCCTATTGCCTCAGAATGACAAACTCCTCCTGCCTGGAGAGCTGGTAGTTTTATAGGAAATCCATTTGAAAATCGAAAATTTATACATCTTGCAGTCACTTTACAGGTTGTTACGTTTCAAATACAGTGGACTGATGTTTTTGTTTTTCTGATTTTATCAGGAAGTTGCTGGTGTTACCATCAAGTAGGTGGTTACTAATGCATTTAACAGTATCACTAGGAAGCTGCCTCACTTTTCACTCCATGGGCCACACAAATTTATCTGAGGCTATTAACCAAAGTTCAAATGTCACGTCTGAATGAGTGAATTGTCACAGAAAACCTGTGCATCCCCCTGGCAATTACCAAGCTTCAATCCAATACGACGGTGTAGGCCTGCATTTGATATTCCATAAACATAATGGTCTCATGTGACTATGTGTAGATAAATATCATGGTATTAGCCTGAGGGAAAGAAAAGGGGGGACGTTCCATTTTTGTTTTTTTATATATCACATAATGCAGCTCTTGTGTTCCCACAGAATACAAGGGGGCCTTCTCTTGGCCCCCTCTGCTAAATCCCTCAGCTATCTTTCAAACAGTGATAGTTACGGAAATTAGCGGCACAGAAATCCATAAGCGTCCATCATCGGGGGTCTTATTAGTGTCTTTGTGAGGTTATGAGGGGAGGACAGAAGGCCCAGAGCACCGCAGGGGCTCGGCTGAGAAGCTACCTTGACATACAGGCACACATGGACAAGGACGTGTTCATTCAAACTGACACGGAGAAAGATATAAACAAACACAATCCTGCATGCATATGTGAAAAAGAAGATGGATATCTTATCTTACTACCAGGTCTGGGTTTAGTGTTGGGTATTTATCTTAGAGGGTGGCAGATTAATAGTCTGATCAGTGCAGGTTTGAGGGGCTATAATATATTTCGTTATTCCATCTCCAGGTCAAAAAAAAGAGTCTAGTTTTCCTGTTGACATCATCAACAAAATACCACTTCCTCAAACTTAAAGTGCAGTATAACTTACCGGCACAAGTTGCTGAGTCTAAAAAGCATCATCTTTCCCTGGAAAAAAAAAAAAAAAAAACTTTCCAGCCACAAGTCACTGGATATATTTACTGCTTCTGATCATTATGCTGGTGGTCACTTTAAAATTAAATCATGTTTTAATTAAGATATTTAATTACTTCCAGTGTATCATGCATAAATATGGTCAACTTTGACTTCAAAAAGACCAAGAAGATGGCAGCCAAATGTCAAACTTACAAAATGGCACTTCACTAAACACTGGCCAACCAGTTCTTATCTACAGTTTACAGTTGTCACAATAGTTAATTTGTTCACTTAATCCCATCATTCCTTGTTGCAAGAAAAGGCCTCAATACATTGTTGGCTTGTTGGTCTGGTCTATCATGTTTGCAATAGCATGTTGTGTCGCTCTGAAATTCCACATTTAGGCTGGCAACTATTGTTCCAGATGCTTTTTTTCTGATTGGTCTGTCTTTCCTGGAGGTATTGATTTAAAAGCAATCTGAGTAAAATGGTTCTTGTCCAGTCACGAAAACGTCATTCCATTTTGACTTCCATTGTTTGTTCTGATGCTCTTGGTCTCCTTATAGATATGTACATATTCATTAATATTGTTGAACTTGAATGAGGTATGTCAAAAAATCAGAAGTTTGTCTTTGAACACTTTTTTTTTTTGCGAACACTACTGAATTTGAAAAACTTTATGAAAACCACTGGAATAACTGATATTTTTTTAGATTGTATTATTGTTCAGAAATCCTTAACTTAGTAAATCTGGCTTTTATTACTGGTTATGATGACCTTAACTCATGAGAAACTACAGAAAAATAGAGGCTAGGCTGAGAAAATTAAACTAGGAAGAAAAAACAGGTGCTGAAACACAAATGGCATTGCTTACTTGACAAAACAGGCAAAACGTAGCTCATCTTGGTTCACACACACACACAAAGAGAGGGAGAGAGAGAGGGAGGAACACACACACACACACACACACACACACACACACACTTAAAGATTCACAACCCAAGCAAAATTTTCTTGCAGTGGAACGTCCCAATATCCACTTCATCTCATTTCAGCCTATGTTGTTGTGTGTGTGTGTGTGTGTGTGTGTGTGTGTGTGTGTGTGTGTGTGTGTGTGTGTGTGTGTGTGTGTGTGTGTGTGTGAGTGCAAGTGTTTGTTGGGGTGGCGAGGGGTAATAAATGGCATCAGACATGGACATCGATTTTGGTAATAACACGGAGAGCAGAGCAGAGGCAGTGGCAGACGTCAGCCTGAGGTCCATCCATCTATGAAACAGGACATGCCAGTAATAGGAAAACACCACACACCGTTATGGCCAGGGGCGAAGCACACAGGCAACTTATCACAGCACTGAACTTTGATGCTTCGTCGCGCGCATGGGAGAAAATATATATAATTCCATTATTTCTTCACAGATGATGAGACACAGTGTGTGTGTGTGTGTGTGTGTTTTGGGGGGTGGGGAGAAGGGATGGGAGGGGGGAGACCCTTGCGAACCAAAACGGATTCTTGCACACATAGATACTCACATTCACAGAGGAATAGCATTTTCTGCTGACTCGGGAAATACACTTGTTTATTTATTGAATTATTATAATACCTTTTTTTTCCTCATGAAATGTGCTCTCTCGGTGGGGGCATGGTAAATTGACTGCTTTTTGTGTGTTAGAGCATCCATGAGCTAAAGCATACCTTATATTTCTTTGTAATCGTACCTTAATGTACACGTCATGTAGTTATATTGTGCACTTATTTTCAGATGGAAACACCTGACTTGAAACCCTTCGCGCTGACCGTTGGATACCAAGCAGACGATGTAGAAATCCAAGTCAAGGGGTGGAGTTGAAAACATTATACCCTGAAGTCTTTCCAAAAGCATTTTTTGACTTTGCTGAAGAATGGCATGAGGTGAAAGATGGCAGGAAGCATCAAGTGTGATGTGGATCTTCACTAGTGACACTTTCAACAAATCTTCCAAAAAAGACACATAGAGATGTTAAAATGTTGCTTTAATGTTGAGGCTGAAAGGCATGCTGGGACGCTCTAGTGTTCCCTCCTTAAGAAGTTGCTAAAGGAAGTTGGAGAATACACTCAGCTCTTATCATTGCTTCCAATTAGATACTTGCAGACTATATTACTTTTTAAACAAAAAATACTGTTTGACTGGATCCAAAGCATGTCATGATGCCCCTTAAAATGGAACATGGTGGAACTTCACACAGAAAATGAGTGAGAGCACGTCTCTGTTTCCCAGAAACAACAGTCCCTCCACCAAACTTAATGCACCTCAAAACCAAAAGTACAGACTACAGAGTAATAATATTTCCAGTGGCTTGACAGACAGACACATTATAAGGATTGTAGTTGGATGATTTCATACGCCGTGAACTGAACATATCTAACATAAATAGCTGTTTATGATAAAAACCGTGCCAAAATAATACCAGCATTGACCACAAATCAGGCCTCTGTCGCAGCCAGGAAATAAAAAGGGCCTGGAACATTCTGTAAGAGCTTATGATAATAACAGATAAAAAGATTTGTTTGTGCACTTCTTAGTTTGGTTTTAAGCACTAAAACAACACTCCAAACAACATTTAATCCTGACTGGACATTTGCCAGGTCAAATTTCTTTTGGGAACATTACCAGAGACCAAACACCTTTAAATAAAACCAATAAGTGAGCGTATGTTGTATTTGAAATTTGTAAAGCCTCTCCATTTCAACTTTAGGAGCCAAGGGCTAAACAATTCTGGGTGAGAAATTTAACTCCCAAAATGGCTCTGGTATTATTAATGAGATTACCTGCGACCTATGAGGAGGGGCTCACAGCACTGAACTGATTGGTCAAGTATTCTGAAACTCTGCTTTTCAAACCTTTCTGTCCCTGTTAAGCTTGTTTACTAGTGTTTGACTGGACGTACAGGTGTTACTGCTTGGAAGAATAACACCCCAGCTCAAACCTGTCATGCCCCTTCAATCAGCTGAGAAGACACAGCGAAAAACCTCTATCTGATGTGGTGAAGTGACTTCAGAAGGAATGAGGAGGACAAATTACAAAATCAGAGCAATATGATTGGTTTTTGGAACTGAAGGATTCTTTTATTTTATTTTTTTATTAATTTATTGAATTGATGACACAAGGCATGAATGAAAATGCCCAAAACCAGTAGAAATGTGTGATGTTAAACTTTGAGGCATTTCCTGGTTGTGTGAGCAGCTAACAAGCGTGGCAATGTTCACAGACTTACTTTGGTTAATCTACGACACACTGAAGACTTTAGTGGAAATGTGAAAGACCCAGGACTGAAATAATCCTGAATCCGGAAACCTGAATGACCAAAAAAAGAAAAAAAGAGGGTCCATCTGTTGCTAGGTGAAATCACCTAAAGACGTCTATACAATATCACATATTACATACAGAGTACATATGCAGTCTTGAAACGGGTCTCTGTATTGCATAAAAGAGAATTTTTATTTATTTATTTTTTACAAAAATGTTGTGTGATGGGGTTTGCTACCACCAGTGTTGGTAACTCAGAATTGGGCTTCATATGATGCCAAACAACAGGAGGAAAGTCCTGACACAAAAAGTAACCCTATTTCTCAAGCATTTTCTCATTGCTAATAAAATGTATAAATATCAGC
>JAOWBL010000022.1:3964036-4019640 GCA_028564865.1 Zenarchopterus dispar | reverse complement strand
CGATCTGGGGGGTGATAAAGGAAGAAATGTATAACTGACTCCTTACGAGTCTGCTGTGAGAAAGAGGTGAATGACGACTAATGGCTTGGAAATTTTATCAGCCTGGAGCTGCACGTGGTTTTGGGGAATGAATATGGCATTCCTTATACCTTTCGGTTACAGTTTCCGCTTTCTAATCTGTGAAGTTTTGAGGAATGCTCAGAGTAGCTAAGTTTACTTTCATTTTCCTGAAACCCCTTCACACGTGGAGCTGATGCTTTCCAGCCGGGTTCTCCTCCTCCTCTCAATCCTCCTCCTCTGTGTAACATGTGTGGAAAGAGAGAGGTGAAGTGGATGAAAAAGAAAGGTAAAAGGTAAATAAACAAACAATCAGCCGCAAGCTTGTTCTGGTTCCCCTTCTCTGCTGCCCCTCATTTGAAGCCTTATAAATCAGGCTTCCACCCTGAGACATGGTGTTAGCAGGCCTCCTGGAGAACACACACACAAACACACATGTGCTTTCATAAACGCCCAATCCGCACAGTCTGCTGCTCATTAAGTCCATGATCAGACAACTGGGAGTGTGTACGGGAGAAGGTGCATGAATGTCGCCATGCCTAGTGTGTGTGTGGAATAACTGCACTTTGTTTTCGCATGAAGCTCAGTTTCTAACATATAATATATTCATGAAACATGTAGAATACCTGTTACAGCTCCACGGTAACCTCATGACAAGTGCACTCTGACTCCAGCAGCTGCAGAGAGGATATTAGGCTGAGGAGCAGACGTATGGGTTGTGTGTTGAAAGGGTCCTGCCTGGTTAGTTTTCAGTGACTTTTTTCACACATAAAATAAAGGCCTGGGTTCCATCAAGCCACGTTTTTTTTTTAAAGTTGTAAACTTCTAGCAAAAGAGACAGTAGCTGGAACCGAGAGACCTGATTTAATTCCAGTGAACATTATCACATTATTGCTTCCGAATATCGATGCATCCATTACTGGAAATAAAAGACAGAAACTGATTTACATAAGCAGCTTCTATTCCTGTCCTCACAATCAACAAATCAGCCTATGCCTTTATTTCACTTTTTTTTTTTAAACACTAGTGACGATTTTGAACAGTTATGTTTAGTCCAGGCACCAACAGACATTGTTGCTCTAAAGAAGGTGCAGTTGGCGAGGAGGGTTAACTCACACCTTGGCTAAAAAGCCACACAACATTGCTGCCACCTCAACCATGCACATACACGTTTACCTAAAACCGTTTCCACACTCATGCAAGCTGCACTTCCACACCTCAATCCAGGCCCTCTACATATTTACTCACCAAACTTGGCACCTGCACACCCACCCACAAAAATACACCTTCTGCACACGTTCACTCAGACAACACGAACGTGGCCATTCACACTTTACAAGCTGGGGAAAAAACCATGAACATGTCTGCAGAGAGGCAGCCAGTCAGAGAAGTTCACGAACTTTGCACATCTAAAAATGTCATACGGCTTGTTGGTTCTTCTCCGTCGCACCTCGGTTTCCTTCACCAGACATTTGACTGTGATTAGCGGTGCAGGGAGTCAAGCTGGAGGTCAGAGCTGAACTCACGTCAGGCTGATTGGTAGTTGTAATTAGAGGAGATGCTCTGTCTAGGGCCAGTTCTCCCGAGGATTCACGCAGGCTCTCAGTATCACGTGCAGCACAGGGGCGAAATCGGAGCTCGGCTCGGAGGAGAGCGGATTTTGGGGGTTTCAGCCACCCACCATCTTTATCCCACTCATATGCACTCAAAGGAATTTTTTTTGCACTTTGTTGCCTTTTTGTGTCGTGAACATAATAAAAGTTACCAAATAAGATCTCTCATTCACAATCATACAAAAAAAATGTGTCATAACTTTCAATTTTAGCTGATATCAGTTTAGAAAAACACAATGCTTTGTTAAGGCCTTCTGGTTTCCCCTCCTCCTTCACTTTTCAATTCACAATAAGCCCCTCTTCTGTTCTTCTGCTCCTCCTCTTCCTCCTTCTCCACTACCTCCATCCTCCTCATTCTCTGTGAAAGCAGGTAACGTGAAACCCGCTCCCCGAGTCTCAGGGGACTGCAGGGGTTACAAAGGGTGATCAATATGTGCCAAAGAAAGTCTTTAGACAAGTGAAAGAAGCCACGGCTTGCTACTCCATCCTCCTTTCCCTCTTTCCTTTTCTTGTTGTCAGGACAGACAAGGTTAGGTGGCCCCAACACCCGCTGACATGTTGGCTGTGTGCATCTTAAAGCTAACCGACATCAAACTCCAGCCGCAGCCTCCTCGCAAGGGTTTATATGTCACCTAAGAAAAGTTAAAAAAAAAAAAAATCAACATTGATTACGAGGCATTTCAAATTATTTCAGAGTTGTTTAATTGCAGATATGTTCTACTTTTTTTTAATATGTTACCTATTGTTCTCCAACAGATGGTGGACGACATGGGTAACATCAAGTTTGCACTCGACACAGGCCCAGATGCCAACAGCTGGCTCAAGTACGTCCGCTCTGCTCCGTCATTTGAGGAGCAAAACCTCACTGCCTGTCATCTTACAGGAGACCAGGTGAGTGACACGACACCACTGTCCCACTCGGATCTGAATGAAAAACAAACATATGTAACCGTGCTTTCATCAGCAGACAGGGACGAGGGGAAGCAGCAGGTTTTTGCTCCCTGTGCATTAATAGTAGGCGCTGGATTCGTGTGTATAAGTGGGTACGTGTATGTGTGTTTGCCACTGTGCTTAAAAAAATGTGTATGTTGTAATGACAAAGGAATGGCTCGATTGTTTGCCTGTAGCTGGGCCAGTTGCCAGCATTGCTTAGAAATAATCCACGTGAAGAGGCAGAAGAACAGTCGGACACTCCCGGGTCCCATGATAACTGCTATCCACGGTCTTCTAATGTGGAGTTTCCCTTTCTCTCTGCTTCTCACCCATACTCCTTGCTGAAGCATGTTCAAGGCACTGGATACTTTTGGAAAGATGCCCATACCTTTTCCCTTAACCCTAACTGACATACTGTATGTCCATCCCAACTCATGCATTGTGTGTATCACAACCTTCTGCTGCAATATGTTATCATACATCTCTGTCAGAACACTGGTTCTGTTACTCTGCTTTTATTTGACATATATTCAAGTTTCAGTTCAATTTGCACTTCACAAGTGAAGACATTGAGACAAACAATGCATCTCCACTTTGAAAAGTTGTAATAAGAACAAGATGAAATGAGACCAGAGCGAAGGTAATAAGTGTCAGCAGGATGACAGTAGCCAAATGCATCCATATGACTTGGCTGCGTGTTTCCACATTCCCGTCACTCCACTCTTATTTATGTCCTAATCCCTGCATACATGGCTCACTCCGCTTCCTGTGTCAGTCCGTGGCCGCCTGTTCCTCGCCGACTTCCCTGTGTCCTCATGTCTTGATCGGCCACCTGTCACTCTGTCACACCGAGGGGACGGGCTAGCGTGTCCATTAAGGCTTCAGACATTAAGTCTGACCGATCAAGAGAAAGGGGGCTAGGACCAAGTAAGAGAGGGGACACGAAGGGGCCTCCAAGATTGACAGGCACCAATTGGCTGGCAACACCAACCCGCCTAATCCTTTTAAGATTTTCACATCAGTGCCCCCTGCCACTGCCACACAATGTCAAAAAAAGAATCAGGGCACCAGAGAAAATTGTGGAGAATTATCGGACCAAGAAAAGGCCACGTGCATGATTGCTTTTTGATGTGTTTTGCACTTGTTTGTACTTAGCGAAAGGCTTCGCTTTTGTTTGCCAGACCAGTAGCTTAGTATAGTGGCTCGCAGGTTTGACCCTATCATTTATTTACAGACACTGCAGAAACACACGTGTATACGGCCACTCAGAGCTAAAATGTATAATTTAGAAGACCGTTCAGTGATTTTTATTATTCTTTCTTTTTGTATGGGCATACACAATGCATGAGTGTGTTGAAATATGTGCACACGGGGCAAATTCAAATGTGGACATGACTTTTAAAAGGAAACCAAAGGAGGTTTTTTTTTTTTTTGTCATGAATGATGCAAGGTGAATAAATGTGTGCATAATCATAAATAATAAACATATTTATGCTCATGCAAAAATATTGGCCTTATTCTATATTTGACTTTTTAGCTTCTGTAGAAGAGCAGTGGACTTTTGAGTTGACTGAGGTGTGTGTCTTTGTTTTGTGTAAGGATCTGCAGGAAGCAATTGATCACTATACACACACACACACACACACATTTACAGCAACTTTTCTCACTAAAAATATGCTTGCAGTTTTATCCTAAAGTGATATTCACCCTCCTCAAATGCTGCTAAACAAAGCAGATTAATCAACACGTTCTCGTGTGTGTGTGTGTGTGTGTGTGTGTATCAACCCCAATGAATGAGTTCCCATTCATTTAGAGAACTAAACAATTCCTCAAAACTGGTGTGTAACTGAGTCCATTCACTGGTCTACAACCAAATTTTATTTTAACGCCTGAAAGAGGGTGCAATGAGTGGTGTGTGTGTGTGTTTCGGAGAGTGCATGTTGGGTGGGTAGTTGATGGGGCTTTAAAGAGAAGATGAACCTTGTCCACCTTCTTGTCAACCCTTCATCTTTTGTGTTCTGGAGTGGAGCCCTTTCTAACGCTGTTTGATCTGCCCTTCTACCCCCGGATGGATCCATCAATTCATACAGACGGTTTTGTGTGTATGTGTGTGTGAGTGTGTGTGTGTGAGAGAGAGAGACCGAGAAAGGCCACAGTAGGGGATTATTGCGGGCCCTACGGCTGGCATTGATCGATGAGGCATCTGTCTCCTGAACACTGGACAGAAATGAGAGGAGGTCAAGACACACAGGCCTGAGTGCATGAGCAGGCCCTACTGTAGCATACACACACACACACACAAATTTCACAAATTCAAAATACTGCAGACACAAAGATATTAATTAGGAATCTAATTAAGTTTTACTTAATTAGTAACTAGCTGTAATCATTTTTTTTAAAAAGAGGAAAAAATGTAGTCTGAAATGCTTTGATAATATTTTACATTTTAATAGTAGCCATATATTGAGAAAGATGTGTCATTAATATCACAAATTAGGGTTTTATAAACCTAAAATGCAAAATTCGCAAGATATAGGGGGGAAAGCAGTTGTATGAATTTTAACATGTAGACTATAGATATTGTTTCTTTTTTTTTTTTCTTTTTTGTGGTCTCATCTCATTAAGGAATTATTTGTTTTGGGGTTGTTTTTATTTGTTAGAAAGTCATTACAATAAATTAGTTAAGAATGAAGAATTTGTATTAATAAGTAAGAGGTTTTTCTTCTTTTTTCCCCCCAAATTTCTTTATGATGAATGCTGAGGAAAAAAAATTATTTAATTAGACTAAAGCATCCAACTTTTAGCTTGGCCTTTAAATAAATGCAAACAACCATTAAATTTAAAAACGTAATTATTTCGTTGTCAGAACCAATTCGGATTAAATGGACTGAATAAAATAATTCAGAATATCAGTAACAATGAAAAGGCCTGTGTGATGGGTTACAATTTCTGTCCGTGTGTTTGCTGTTTGTGTCTGATATACTGACGGATGGAGTGTAAGTCTGTCAGGCTGCTTTATCCATTATTTACATCAATAATAGATTTATCAGGCGGCCAAAGCGCGAACTGGGATCGGAGATGCGGGGAGGGGTCTGCGCCGCAGATCCCTCAATGCTTTTGGCTGGAGATAAGACGAGGAGGAGTGGCCGACGGGTAACCGAGAGAGCACCAAGGGGCAACAGGGAATCACTAATGAGAGAGAGAGAGGGGGAGTCAGAAAAGGGGAGAGAAAGAGAGAGAGAGGGGCTCATCATCATCATCAAAGACGCGCTCACTGACTAGATTAGAGAGTTGCCCTGCAGAGGAGCGTCGGGCTTCATCCAGCTGGAGGGAAGGATCCGCGACCGTCCCGAGCGCTGCCGGCCGCCCCGCGAGCCCCTCTCCCCGGCCCTGACAGCCCCAGCGCCCCGCTGTCTCCACGGCAGACTTACTATGGGTTGTGTCGCCAACTCCTCCGGGACTGAAGCGCTTCTGCAGCTGGAGGCTCTCCGCAGCGCCGCGCAACTTTCCCAACTCTTTCGTCTCACGGAGAAAAGAAAGGTCAGGTCGAAAAAGTGTCGGGAGGCTGCCGCAGAGAGTGTGTGCGTTCCCTAACTGTTGTAAATAATAATGATGATGATAATAATAATAATGATAATGATAATAATAATAATGATAATACATTTGCTACCGATTTGCTCCTCGAGTCCTTTCTCATCTAGAGCGCACTGAAGCTTTGAAAGTTAGTTTCTCTGATGTTTGTAGGCTGAGTGTCTGTGTGTCAGAGTGTGTGAATGAGTGTTTTCTGCTGTTCGTTTTACGTTGACATTTTCAATTGGTGCAGAGCGCCCCCTTGTGTTTAAACATCACTTGTTCATCCTGTGTGACTGCGGTGGGATGTTGCTGGTATACCTGGAACCGAAATGCTTTTTGCATGTGTTCTTTATATACATTTTTAAAACCATGATTATCCTGTATTTACTTAATTTTATTTGGTTTAAATCTGCATATAGGGTTGTATTGTAACTTCTTTTGATTGCCAGGTGGCGGGCAGACACTGAACAAGGCCTCGGAATGGCCTCGCATTTTGCCAAACTTTCAATCCTGTTTTCATTGTCTTGTTGAAAAGAAATCTCATTGCCCAGTTGTAATTTAACGCATTAAATTTCCTCGGTGAAAATGAGTGGCTGTGTGCAGGAAATTGAGCTGATATTTCCTTTGCTGCAGCTGTGGCAGGAGAGCAGCTGAACTGTTTGTTTATTATGGTTTCATTTTTCTGTCAGCGCGGCATGTATATTGTCAGGGTTTTGTTTTTCTTTCTAAATTTTAATATTTGAATATTTAAGTAGTTTATTTATTGGGAAATGTTGAATATATATTATTAAAATGATAAAGTATAAGTAAACTTGAAATAAAAGTTATTGGTATGTTGTGAAAAATAGATGCAATGAAAAATATCGTACATTTCAGAATTTAAAAAAAACGAAAAAAATGACTTAACAGTTTTATGTTTTTTACCTCTTTTCTGTGAATTGTCATGTTAATTATCTAATGTTATCAATCAGACGGAATCGAGCAGTCAATTAAATACAACATGCATATTATGTGTTCATTTTGACTCAAAGTTAAAGTCCCCCTCTGTCTTTTTTTTTTTCTCTCTTCAGATTTATTACAAAGCTGTACGGGACATTGAAGCAGGGGAGGAGCTTTTAGTGTATATGAAGGACGGTATTTTCCCCGAGGGATCCATGGCACCCAACCTACAAGGTAAGATTAATGCGCAACATTAGCGCACATTTTAAACAAACTCCAACCTGCATCCTGTGATGCTTTCACGGCCAACCCGCTGCATAGCGGATAAAAAAGACACTGTTTCTCCCTCGTGTAGATTTTTTTTTTCTCTCCACTAGAAATGTGAGTTTTCCAGTCATAAATTTCCAGGATAGTATTAAACCTTGCAATAAAATACTAGTGAATGCTGTTTTGGATCCCTTTTTTTTTTATTTAATTAGGTCTACCAGTAATGAAGTATAGAGGACATGTGGGAGATTGGTCTGAATTGAGCGCTATAGTTTAATCCAGTGGAATGTTTGATAGCGACGCATTTCGTTAATGGGAGCACACCCACGCGCGCGCGCGCGCGCGTGCACACGTACACAACAAGTGGCGCAAAGCAAAAACAGGAAAGCTTTCAGTTCAAAAGCTGAACGGCTGGGGAATTTTAAAAATTAAAAAGTTTGTTCTCACCTGTTATATTGCTGATATTTACAGACAATACTTTGGATATGGACTAAACCAATAACAATATGGGCTTATTTTGTGACAAAAAAGATTTAATTATGACTAGAAAAATAAAAAGAAATGAATGAAAACCTGTCAGTGTATTCTGAGTGTTAGCCAAAACAATGAAGACTTTCAATGCGGATGAGCTATTTTCTGTCTCCTGCGTTCACTCAGCCTTGCGGTGCCTTCAGTGACTCAATCACGTGACGTGGGTTAAGAAAATGCATTTTCAGCTTATAAAATCCAGCTGGTATCTTGATTTCCTTGGACTTTAACTCTTATGTCCTGTGTAATCTGCTTTAACTTTGTGCAGATAGGTTCACTTTTCACTGTGCGTCACAATTTAGGTGCGCTCATCCACCATTCCGTGCTCCTCGTGGGTATTTCCCTCCTTTCGACCTTTCTTCTGTCGTGTACGTCAGAAGGAACATGTCTAATATGTTATCTGAAAATCTAAGTTGGACAGCTGCTGATGGTATCTGGGCTTTTATTTGAAAATGCACTTGAGCGTAAAAGGGCCAGTATTTCGTCGTGTTTCTTTGAAACATCTTGGACTTATTTTTTGGTGAGGCAATGCTGTCGGCTAACGTTGTTTTGTTGTGCTTGTAGAACCAAGGGTGAAAAAAATACGAAGAACTTTTTAATGTACTTGTCATTAATCATAAAGCATCGAGAACAAGATGTTCAGGAGATGTTAAGTTCACCAGTACCCTCGCACGCACACACACACACACACACACACACACACACTACTTCCACCTTTACACAGACTCAGCATAGATCTCCATGCCAAAGGAGCAGGAGGAAACAGGAGCTCAAAGTAAGCTTGATTATTGTAAAGAAGCAGATTGACACGCTTTAGGAGTGAGTCAAAGATGAAGCAATCTTGGAAATCTTTTTTTTTCAGTTCATCTGTTTGTGTGCAAAAGAAATACAAAGCTTGGAAGGTAAACAGAGAAAATTCCACCTGCCAGTATATGTGTCAGAACCAGAATATTTGGTTTTGTGTGTTCCTGCAAAAGAAGCACAAAGGCACCAATGGAGAAATGTATTGCAGGTGGTTTATTGTTTGAAGATGTCTCCTTTTTAGTAGGAGCGGCTGGAAAAAGAACAGGGGGGCACCTACTGTGCATTTGTTTTGTGTTTCTGTCTTTATGCATTTTTGTGACAGAGACGGAGACAAGTAGCAGGGCTGGGTGGGAGCTTGGCAGTGCAGCCCTGCTCTCTGTGTCTGGCTTATCGGAGAAGGAATTTGAAGTAGAGGACTTGAGGAGTCCCCTGAGACCTCACCCATGCTCCCAGATTAGCTGCTAAACTGCACATAATTGTGCAGTTCGTCTCCCAGAGAGCTATTAGTCCCCACTTTATAACCCCCCACCCCTCCCACGCAGAGCCGACTAACTGAAAAAAAAAAAGCACAGGCACGCGGATACGTATACGAGCAAGCGCCTTTGTTTATGGGCATCCTCACACATGCACACTTTGAGACGTTGTCTTTCACATTCTTCAACAGTCATGCTCCTCCACCTCTGGAGTGTTTTAAGCACATTTAACATGCAAGACATGCACCTGTTAAAATCTTGGAAAATGTTTTGAAAAAGGCAATTTTGCTAAGTATCTGAATATGTAGATATTTAAGCAACAAAGCAAATCAAAACCAACTCCCTCATGGTAAAATGTACACTCTCTTTAAAATACATGCACTCTCTTGTGTTAGTGCAAACTAGTTAGTTAAGCATTTGAGCTCATTTTAATAGCTTATTGACTAGAGGGTAATTTAACCATCTTCTCAAGGTTAGATACATTGATGTTGCTACACTAATGCCCTTTTAATGTTTCCAAGAAGTTCCAGCTGGATAAACGGTCACATGCGGTAGAAAACAGGTGAGCCGTGCACTGTAAGTCATTTTGGATAAACTCATTTAGCAGAGCTTGAATTGATTGATGGGTGTGCGAGGCATACTGGAGAGCTGGAGGAGGGGGGAGCCGCAGCTCAGGCGGTGGCTGCTTGGGTATGGCAGGTTGGTGCTGAAATCACCATGGGGTTGGCGCCACCGTGCCCCTGCTTACCTCTGTTCCTTGCAGCTTACTTTGGAAAATGTTCGCAGCAACACAAGCATGTACGCACACTCACAAACACACACACACACACACACACACACACACACACACCTATGCATGCGCACAAAGACACTCCGCTGGGCTTTCCCCTGATCTGTTGAACTTGGCATCTGATTCAGGAACCTGCTATTGAAAGAGCTGCTCCAAGTTTTATGTGTTTGACCTTGCTGGTGAGAAGTATTGTAGAGGTTATCAACATGGAAGTGGAAGACCAGCCCCTATTGTTTCCCCTAGCGTGCTATTACCACTGCAGTCTCAAACAAACACTTTCTTTAAACAAGTAATTAACTGTGTTAATGAAAGCCACATTTCACTGCTAATTGATTGCCATTTTATGTGGATGTCAATTGCAGGATTGTTACTTTTACCATTTGTAAGACCACTCGGTTAAATTGTAACTAAAACACAAAAACAGAATAGATTACCTGTTAAGCCAATTTTTTAAACTTTTATGCTAATGGATTCTTGGCTCTGCATCTTTGGGAACACGCAGCCTAGAGGGGGTTAGTGAATACTTTGATGCAAATCAATGGTTGGCTTCTTTGTGCACAGCCAAGATAGTGTAGTC
The DNA here is from genome assembly GCA_028564865.1 of Zenarchopterus dispar. Lineage (NCBI taxonomy): Eukaryota > Metazoa > Chordata > Actinopteri > Beloniformes > Zenarchopteridae > Zenarchopterus > Zenarchopterus dispar. Next base: position 4,009,086 of record JAOWBL010000022.1, on the reverse strand, counting down.
TTGACACCGGTGACATATAGTTATTTAAGACAGTACAAGGTCAATAGTGATCCATTTTCACTGTACGAGGTTTCAATTTAAAATAAACTAATTTTTCCTATTCATTGATTCATATCCAGGTAAAGTTTTGCTAATTATCTTTACAATATGTGCACTTTATTTTGTTGTTAAAATTATTTATATTATGTGTAATGTATATCAAGAGTGTGACAAAAGGAAGACAAAAGATTTTTTTTTATTCTGCTATCCACTGTTGTTTTATATTAATATATCATGTAAAAAAAAAAAAAATTTAAAAACATGACTTGTGAATGCTGAACCAGTCTGTATGTGTTCATGCAGACGAGCAAATGTACCGCTGTGAGGACTGCGACGAGCTGTTCTCTTCAACGCTTGAGCTGCGGCGGCACCAGAAGTATTCGTGCTCCAGTGCGGGCTCCATCTTTGAGGCACTGAGAGACGACTTCAAACAGGAACGTGAAGACAGCGATGACCCTGTCCATGAGTGCAAAGACTGTGAGAAGATCTTCCCAAATGAGTACAGGTACACTGGCTGGTTTTCAGTTTATGCATACAGTCAGAGCATATAGTCCACAAAACGTTACTTGTGAGACTTATTGAATTCACTGAAAAGATTGTGTTTTATCCAGTTTGGGGCAACACATGATAGTTCATACAGAAGAGAGGGAGTACAAGTGCGACCAGTGCCCCAAAGCCTTCAACTGGAAGTCCAACCTCATCCGCCACCAGATGTCACATGACAGTGGCAAGCGCTTTGAGTGTGAAAACTGTGATAAGGTACAGCACACTCGGCACGTAAGTTGTGCACATGACACACAGGCTTTATCTGTTGTGCTTTGAGGCTTCATTTATAATGGGATTGTACATAGATTTGGTCTTTCTGAGGGTGCAGTATATACCTTTTAATAGTTGTATTTTGGAGGGTCGGTTGCAGAACACGTTGTATTGTCATGTTCTTGTTTTGCATTTTAGGTGTTCACAGATCCCAGCAACCTTCAGCGCCACATCCGCTCTCAGCATGTGGGAGCACGTGCTCACACATGTCCAGAATGTGGCAAGACTTTTGCCACTTCTTCAGGCCTCAAGCAGCATAAGCACATCCACAGCAGCGTCAAACCCTTTATCTGTAAGTAAAGGCTTTGGAAGTTCAAGGTTGGAACAATATATTTACTTGATTAAAACAATTTTTTATCATTTAGTTTGATTATTCATCCCCTCCATCCGTGGTTCTCTATAAACAGATAGAATCAAGGATGTAGTTCTCGGGATTACAATTGCATTGATGGGTTCTCCTCGTAATTGAAATGTTATTGTGCTGTATTGGATTTTTTTTGTTGAGACAAAACTCATATGTAGCGTATTATAGAATATATGTTATGTGTTCACTTTTATAATTGATAATAAGGAATAATTGATAATAAGAAATAAAACATGTGTAGATGTGTGAAGAAAAAAGTCATTTTACATTGTTTAAGTGGTTGATGTACCAAAGAATAATGTTCCTTCCTTTTTTTAAAGAGTTTTATCAATATGCTGTGTTGTTTTGTTGTTGATTTGGTGTACAGAGTTAGAGACAGTGTTAAAATGGGTTTAACCAGGCCCTGATGGGCTGCTTCTTTTTGCTCCCCCAGGCGAGGTGTGCCACAAATCCTACACCCAGTTCTCCAACCTCTGTCGCCACAAGCGTATGCATGCTGACTGCCGTACTCAGATCAAGTGTAAGGACTGCGGACAGTTGTTCAGCACTACCTCTTCCCTCAACAAGCACCGTCGCTTTTGTGAGGGCAAAAACCATTATGGGTCTCCAGCAGGGATGTTCAATGCTGGTATTCCCATGAGCTCCAGCCCCATCATGGCTAAAGTCAAGTCCCACCATCCTCACCTTCCCGGTCTGAACCAGTCAGGTTTAGGCTTCACTGACTACTTTCCCTCAAGACCTCATCCTCATGCTGGCCTGCCTTTCTCGCCAGGGCCGCATGGTTTCCCATCTCTCCCACATGGATTTCCAGGTATCTTCCCTCCATCACTGTATCCCCGACCACCTTTATTACCTGCCAGTCCACTAATAAAGAGCCCATTAGGGACCAGCAGTCAGGAGGTGAAACTTCCTCGTAGTCCTTTAGATGCCCCTCCACTTTCTCTTGTTAGTTCCACAAACAGTAATGGAGTTAACAGTTTTGGTCAACTAGAAGACAAAGAAAAAGAGAACAAACTTGATTTGTCTTCTAGTGGAGAAGCAAAGGCTAAATCTAAGATGGCAGACATGTCTGATGGTAGTGACCTTGAAGATGTTAACACCACAAGTGGGACAGATTTGGACACCACTACTGGTACTGCTTCGGGTGATGGTTCTGAGCTGGAGAGTGAAGGAGAGAGCGAAAGAGAGAGAAGTAGTAAAAGGAGGAAGCCATCTGGCACTGCGTTAAGTCAAGAAGCGAACCAGTTAGAAGAAACGAACAGTGCTTTGATATCAGCCGTGTCTAGTTCAGGGAACCTCTCTATTGAACGTCCGTTTCTTGCTTCTGCATCATCACAGCACTCCTTCTTCCCTCCACCTGATGAACAAACCCTCCCACCCACCACCACAAATGCCAACACGCCCACCACTGATTCCATCAAAGCTATTGCTTCTATTGCTGAGAAATATTTTGGCCCAGGTTTGATTGGACTCCATCAGGAGAAAAAGATGGGTCCACTGCCCTACCATTCCATGTTTCCCTTCCAGTTCCTGCCCAACTTTCATAACTCTCTCTATCCCTTCAGCACTGATCGAGGCGCTCTTAATCAGAACATTTTCTTTAAGCCTGAGCCCAAGTCACCCCGTGAACAGCTCCCCAAAGTGGTTCCCAGTTCCCCTGGAGCTCCTGCTTCCACTGCAGAGTCACCGTTTGATCTCACCACAAAACCCAAAGAGGCCAAGTTAACTCCTCCAACCCCAACAAACCCTTCAAACCCCAACAGCAGTACTCGCAGCAGCAGTGGTCCTGTAACAATATCCAACAGTGAAGAACAGCCACTGGACCTCAGCATTGGCAGCAGAAGCCGCAGTAGTCATAACGGCATCCCACCTGAGCTGCAAAATCGAAAGAACCACATCTACGGAGATGGAAAGGGTACCTGCAGTAAAAATGAAACTCCATCCAGTTTTCCACACCCCCATTCACAATCTTTGCATCAGTCCTCCATCACACAGCACCAGCAGCCGCAGGCACAGCCACATCAGCCGCCACCTCTGCACTACGCCAAGCCCTCAGCATTCTTCATGGACCCCATCTACAGGTATTTCAGCCCCGATTAGACCATAAACTCTGCTTTCACATAATCATCATCCAAAATCTAAACGTAGAAGGTAGAAATTGTTGTTAGCATGAGATGAGATGTTTTGGATGAACTCTGACCTTGGTACGTAACCCTCTGCCTTGTTGTTGGTCCAGCAGGGTGGAGAAGAGGAAGCTACTTGACCCAGTTGGAGCTCTGAAGGAGAAGTTCCTCAGGCCCTCACCCCCTCTCTTCCATCCACAGGTAAACTTTCAATATGAACACATAATTGAAACCAAGATGTGATCTTTTGTAGAAACCCTAAATTGTACATGCATTTTGAACAAAAATTACAGCAAGGGAACACCAAACAGGGGAATTTACCCCCAGGTATTGCATGCAGGCAGATTGTTCCCACGCGGTATTGACTATTATTTTCTAACTATGCATTATGTGAAAATACCTCACTTCTGCCTCCCACGCCACTGCAGCCTGAATTGATAGGGCCCTGTGCGCCATCATTCCACTGTGTTGATGTTATTTTCTCAAGGGTTCAGTATGATTTCTTCCTTTGTTTACTAAATGGCGCCTGTGTACCTCGTCAGTTCTACCTTTTTTCAGAAGACACCGTCTGTTATTGCAGGTCCTTTGATAATCAGTCACATTGTTTGACTGTACGCAGACCGTCCCCACCTCTGCGTATCTTGATTACAAGTAATGATAGTATTAATAACAGAGAGAATAATAACTGTTTGAATTGTAACAAACTGCCTCTCTTGGCCACGCTAATCTTAGTTGTGGCATTGTTTTATGCACTGGGAGCCCACAAGTCAGCTAATAAGTCAACCGCCTCCAAGTTTTTCTTTTTTCTCTCTCTCTTTCTGTGGCTGGCTGGCTGGCTAGATAATAGCACAGTGTCCATCAAGGACATCCTGTGTTTGTGTCCAGGAGAATGGGGGGCTCTCGTTGGGGAAACGGTTTACTGTGACCTGGAAATCTGTTCCTCTATCAACCATGACTTTGCAATAAACAAATCTGGTGCATATGCAGACAGATAAATTTACACATGGGGATACAGTTGCATATATGACATATACAACACCTCCTCTTAACAATGTTTGTGCTCGTAGTCTTTAAAAAATACCTTTTTATAATTTTATGATAACAAACTAAGCCTCAAGCAGGCATTGATTGTCTTAAATGCATCATCCGGTAACTGACTGCTATTTTGAGGTGAAATATTTTCACAGGCTTCCATGCAAAAATCTTTCATATCAGAGTGTCTCAGCTGTGATCCTCCCAGCAATCCAAACACAATGCCACCTCTAATTCAGTCTCATGACTGAATCACTCGACTCCCCCTGCAACCGTTCTCAGACTGCGAATAAACACATCGAGACGGAGTGTCTGTCCCCGTGTCTCTCCCGTCTCGTATTCGCTAAAAGAAGGAAGGATGTAAGCTGTTTTTGGCAAATAAACTCCTACATAGCTGGTCTCCTTTGTTCACAAGCTTCTACGGGAAGGGAAGCGGCTATCAGTTGGGGGTATCACAAACTATATTGTGCTGCTGTGATCGCCGCTCTTGAATGCCTCATTTAGCCAGTTTGCTGGCCTAAAAGAGCGTCTTTGGCAGAAGAAGGTAAGAGGTGGAGAACAAAGCCCTGGTTGAAGCTGAGGTTGTGTGGAAGAATGGAGCTTGAGCATCTGTGAATGTGTTATAGGTCAAGGAGGTGACTGGCCTTTAGTACAAACAGCACGTCTAACCTCTGGTATACTGCTTCCTCACAGCTTCTGCTGTCTGACTCCCTGCTTTGCTTTTTTCTGATAATACATTTTTGTTTGTGCTGCTTTATTTTGTTTTTAGAAACAAAAATGCAATCCTTTATTACACTTGAAATATTGTTTGTGAGCTAAATAGACCGTCTTACTGCAATGTTCTTAATTAGACAATCAGTACATTTAATGCCACCAAACTGAATGACTATTTAAAAAAGAAAAAAATGCAATATTTGCAAAAAATCAAAAGGAGGATTAATTGACTTTTCATCCGCTGCTTTCCCAGATGTCAGCCATGGAGAACATGACAGAGAAGCTAGAGAGCTTTGGTGCTTTAAAACTGGACGCACCGCCCAACTCACTGCAACACTCAGCTCATCCGCTGTTCAACTTCCGCTCACCGCCACCCTCTCTCTCCGAAGCCATCCTTCGCAAAGGCAAGGAACGCTACGCCTGCAGGTTAGTCACCAATGGCTGCAGTGTTTTTTACAGGCCTGAGGCATGCATTTAAGATAAAATACATATTTTGTTTATAATCCTTACCCATCTTTGCTATCTACTCTCCCCTTTAGGTACTGTGGGAAAATCTTCCCCCGTTCAGCAAACCTCACCAGACATTTGCGGACACATACAGGGGAGCAACCCTACAGGTATTCGATTTTATTCTTCATCAAGTTTGAAATTCATGACTCAGCGTATTGCTTTTTTTTTCCCTTTGTAAGATTTAAGGCTTTTCTCCAATTTTTGATTTTAAATATTCAGGAATGTATCTGTTTTACTTTAACAAGATGCAAAGTACGAGGACTTTTTTCCTTCAACAGGTGAATGATAAAATAGCTGTCAGCCCTCGCTTCGTCTTTTACTGAAAGACAGCTCTTTCTCACCTTAATGCGCTTTCAACCCGCATTTAAATCGATGTTTCTGCCCCGGCAGGTGTAAATACTGTGACCGCTCATTCAGCATCTCATCCAATCTTCAGCGCCACGTCCGCAATATCCACAACAAGGAAAAACCCTTCAAGTGTCACCTGTGCAACCGCTGCTTTGGTCAGCAGACCAACCTCGACCGCCATCTCAAGAAGCACGAGCACGAAAACATTCCTGGTCAGTCCGCGACAACTGCATCGCTTTTCTCTGACAACTCTGAGGGAGAGTAAAATGAAAGCTGTTAGCAAACAGGGACTGAATGTTTTCAATTATGGCCTGGATAAATACTTGGTTTGGTACTTTGAATTATATGAAGAGGAAAAACCATTGAATAAAGGTGTCATTCTTGCTTTTGCCACTTTAAAAAAAACAAAAAAAACAGTGATTGTGTCCAGCATAGACATATGCCATATTTGAGTGTAACCATCCAAGTGATTCATACTTCAGAATTGGAGTAACTTGGAGAAACCTGAAAAAAATCAAGGCAATTCCTGTATGGCACAGTCTCATGAGGTTGTTTAATTATTCATAACCAATACGCAAAAAAGAATCAAATATGAGAGATAGTTATTGTTTGTTTTGAGAATCCTAAAAATAGGAAGTTCATGAATCACTTTTGTAATCATCATCAGATGTTCTGTATTTGTTACACTGAATGCTGATCTTTCAGACCAACCAACAAAGCTCAGTGAAGAATGAACATCACCGGGCGACTGGTGACGTTTATAAAACTTGTTGGGCTACATTCAAAGCACAACCACGGTGATTCTTAATAGGCCAGTTTAGTCACTTTCAAAACCTAATAATGCAACTTTTTAAAGAAGTCTAAAGTAAGCTTTTAGTTAAACTTCAATATGGCATGAGAGTAGAATCCTATTTGTGAAACGTTTTTGGATGTTTACATGGGTACCGCCTGGAAAAAGCATTCTGATCAGTCTCGGATGAGTGGCTTGTCACATGAGCGATACAGCAAGGAAAACAATCGTAATGATTAAACAAATAAATAAAGGCTTACCCACAACTTTAAGGTTCCTTGTGTATTTCTTGCACTCCAGGATCAAAGAGCAGGAACGTTTACTGACTTCCACTTTTCTCAACCTCCTAAGACCTGGCGTACACGTATGTGGACGTCACACATTTTGTTGTCTATGTCATATTTATTTTCTTAACTGGGGCCCAAAGTAACAAAAAAAAAATTTCACCAGGTCTTAGGATTAACCACTAAGTGAACTCAGCATCTTCAGAAAGTTTTTCTTTTTTTCAATTTTCCAAAACACTTCTTTCATGTAAAAAAAAAAATCAGAATAACAATTATATAAAGGCCCTTCAAGGAAAATTCTCCTATTCTGCACAAATTGTTTTGGTTCTGCAAAGTTTTAACCCAGTCTGCTCAGTCTCAGCTGTTCAGTACATCAGAATTTGAACGGATTGTGTCAAAGCACTAATATTTTATGCTGAACTCCCTCCTGCTTCCCTAATGATTCTCAAACTAAAGCGTGTGACTTTGCTTGTATGCGTGTGTGCAGCTCGCGTGTGTGCATGTGAACATCTGCGTGTTTTTCCCAACAGTGAGCCAGCAACCCGGGATGCTTTCCAACCTAGGAACTACCATCTCCTCTCCAAACTCCGAGCCAGACAATCATGCACTTTTAGACGAGAAGGAGGACTCCTACTTCTCAGAAATCCGCAACTTCATTTCCAACAGTGAAATGAACCAGGCCTCCAGCTCCACGGACAAGAGGTAAGACAAAGTCATGCTCACATGGCTCACATTCGTATTATGAGTTCTCCAAATACCTCTGGTGATTACTTTTGATCTGCGTGGCAGGCTCTCTATCTTTTAGTAGTCTTAACTGCAGCTGAAAATAACTAACCTAATATCTTTAATAACTTGCTTATATCTCTCCCTTTATCAGGACATCTAGCATAAGAAATGAAAATGCAGAAAGACCACTAAAACCTTATTAAAGTAATATCAACAGTTGGACTTCTAGGTTCTTCCCTCCCTGTAAAGCTTGCCAGCACTTGGTGCACAGTGCTCCCCAGTGGCTTAAACATGCTTAGCAACAGTTGCCACCATAACATCTACATCCATTAGTCCTACTGTTAGTCCTCATTCTGCAGAATAATAATTAAAGCCTCTTTGAGTTAAAAAGCAAAACTACTTTTGTTTCAATAATGTCATCCTTTTTCTTTTTCCAAGCATCTGTGCCCAACTATTTATTTTGCCACCATCCAAAGTCTATCCAACTCTCCTTTCAGCAAAATAAAGTCTTTTAAGCAAGGCCTGGTCGGTGTGCAGAAAAACTTCCCTGCTCTTGTTGCTGAAATTCTTTTTGTGTTACTAACTCTATTTGTAGTAAGCTTCGGAGGTTTCAGACTAGAAGAATAATAACAAATGAGGGTGAAATATTTTCTGTCTTCCAGTCTGTGGTTTGCTCTCATTCCATGCCTTTTTACACTATCTGTCTCTCCCGTCCTTGCTATGAATTTCTTTCGGGTAGTCTCACTTTCTTTCTGGCTCTTCCTCCATCATCCCTCCCTCCCTCTTGTCAACACACATTATAGCTCACAGACTCAGTGGCAATTTAGGCCCTCTGCCATCTGGGATCAATACAGAGTGTCATCCACAACAAGCCCAGCCTGACATTTTAATATCTGTAATTCAGACTAAGTGTTATGCTTTCTGTCCTCCCACTAGACAGCCCGCTGTTTATTCTCCCTCTGAGTGAGTGAAGTCAAACGCTGAGCACAAACACGCGTTCATGAATGACTATCTATAATCACTTTTGACTGCCCAAGCAACCATAGTTTCTTCTCCCTCAGAACTCCTCTCTCAGCATCGTAGCCAGTCAAAACATGAAAAACAAATAAAAGTCCCTGCTAACTCTTGTTTTCTCGTGAAAACTTGAAAAGGGGCCTTGCTGTTCTGTGGGCGAGACATTTCAAACATCTACAGTGAAAGGGTACAGATGTGCGCAGAAATTTCCAGAACTGTGGTATATAAGGATTAGGAATTATCAGTCTCCCTGACACCATAATCCCCGGGCCATTGCTCGAGCTTTATGGTCGGATAAAGCTACAGTTGGAGCTGGTTTCTTGTCTGGGACTGAGCCACAATAGCTGGCAGTTTGGACCCTGAGGGGGAGTCCAGTTGAGACATTTATCTAGGAGATCCACTGATGATTGAGCTCTTCCCCCCAATCTGCTGTACCCATACCCCCAGCCCACTAACACAAACACACAACTGACGTGTTTAGACTAAATGACAAAACCCAGGGCCCCCCGTGTCAGAGCTACGCTTCTTTTCCCGTTTGCAGGCATGGTCTTTTTCCCCGACAACCGGCCCTGCAATTTGATTATGGTGATATTTAATCTAGATTGAAAGAGAAGAACTTTCCCCCCCAAAACTCCTTCTGCCCACATTCCCCCACCCACCCACTCTGTGTGACCCAATCCTGTCCCTGTGCACCCCTTCCCAGAGGTAATCCTGTCTGATTTGATAAATGTTCACAGTGTGGCAAAAAAAAAAAAAAAATGGAAGGGGTAAATTTGCCATCCCAAAGGAAATGATATCATGAGCCATGACATCGTGGTTGGGGGGATAAGGAGGGGATCTGGAAGAAAAGGGGGGGACTGGGTTGTTGTTTGGGTGCAGGCTGGAAAATGTACAGATGGCAGGTCGTAATGGCAGTGTGCTGATAGCCTGTTTGCAGCCGAACCGACATCTTCCTTCAGTTGCACAAACTGCGTTTCACCATTACAGAGCCTAGAGGTCTGTAGAGGACCGAGTCCAAGGCGAGCCATCTCCTGCTATGTTTGTGAGGCGCTGCACAATTAATCATCTGTGGGACGTTTGAAAAGTGCTCCAGGCAGACTGTCAGCACCCATGTTGTTTGTGTGGACAGTGGACTTGGACTGTGCGTGCTGTCATCAGATTATTTATGTTTCTCTCTCTGAGAGATGAGTCATGCCTTCAAATGGTTCGAAAACAGTAAAAGTCAACCAACACCAGACAGGACATTACCCTCAAAGTACAGAAAAGAAAAGAAAAACAAGCCACAGTTTAATTGCTGTTGGTAAATAACTAAAGAGAGCATTCAGTATTTCAAATTAGAAAATAAAAGCTGCAGCTTCATGCACTGGAAAAACAGCCCCTCTAGAAATAAGTGTAACATTCCTAAATCTAGTCAAAACTGTATTAATTTAAGCAAAAATATTTCTGCCCATAGGGTAAGAAAAAATTTCTTGACTATACTTCTTAAAGCTAGAAAAGCATACTGAAATAGTCTTCTAATTTTTTTACTTTCTTAGAATTTTTTTTTTTTTTTTTTTTTTTGCAGTGTGACAATCAGTGTGATAAAGCTTTTTTTTTTTTTGTAACAAAGATGCAGCTCCACAAACTGGACAGAAAGAACATTATATGTCACAGACTGGCTCTTGGTAGGGGCAAGTAATGAGGGAAACAAAAGCAAAAGGTATGGGCCAAAAGAAATAGGTTTATTGTAAACAATATATAAGGAAAAGCAACAGTAATCAATTGTGGGGTGTGAGTATCTGTAAGTCAGTAGTGCCTGCTGTGCATGTAAGTGAGTGAAAAGTGTATGTGTGAACATGTGTCTGAACGCCAACCAAAAACAACTAAAGAAAAACCAAAGCGTACCTGGGGAGAAGAGCAGAGAGAGTTAGGCGTGAGCCACCCGGCCTTAAATGAGCACAGGTGGCTCCACTCACAAGACCCTCCCCTACCTGCAGGAGGAACTGCCCCTGCAAGGCAAGGGGAGGGCTGTGACATATAGCTAAACTGGAAGTCTTCATTTGTCTGTGAAATATCATTTTAGTCAACATTTCTTCTGATCTCTGCAGGTCAGACCAGCCTGAGGAGCAGCGCCCACCCAGCCACAGTTTGTCCAACTCCAAGTTAGGGCTCCAGGGGCTCGAGGAGGAGGAAGAGGAAGTGGAGGGTGACGACGAGGAGGAGGAAGAGGGCAGCCTGACGGAGAAGTCGCACGATGAGGCGCCAGAGTCTCCGTCGCCCATCACAACAGGAGTCTATGAAGAGGACGATGACGAGGAGGAAACGGAGACGGCTCCATTAGCTATGAGCTATGAACACACTCGCAGGTTTGTGTTTGATTAACCAAGTAAAAGTAACACAAAAACTACACATATATGTTTGGGTAAGCATTAGACCTATCAATGACATTACTGCAGGACAGACAGAGGCGGAGAAAAAACCTTAAGATTATCTTTAGATGTTCAAAAAAGTGTCGCTTTAGTTCAAGTTAGGTCACTTTCTTCTTGTTCTCTTCAGCCCCTTTTTTGTCATTTCCCAGTTTATTCTCTCTGCCTGTCTAACCGTTTATTAATCTTAGCTCTCATTTTCTCTTCACTTCACAACATTTCCTTATTTACTTCCTTCTTCACCATCCTTTCCCTCCTTAATGACTTTAACTCTCCATCCATCCCATCCTTGTGTCTCCACCTATCCTCCTATCTATCTGTCCATGCTGCTCCATTCCTGCCATCCATCCATCCACCCACCCATCCATCCATCCATGCCTCGGTGTGCAGGTGTGTAGAGGAGGAGGGCTCTCTCTTGGACCTGGAGGGTCTGCCCACCTTTCCCAAGAGCCTGGACGGTTTACGTAAAGCAGCCAGTGACGAGCAGCCCTTTGACGTTAAAGACATATTTAACACTTCACTAGAGTCTGAGGCATTGAAAGAGACACTGTACAGGCAGGCTAAAACCCAGGTATGTGACTGGATGCTGGATGTCCATTAAAGAGAGGAAAAGACAACAAAAAAAAAGATATTGTGACATCTAACAGTTAACTCACTAACATATTGTTTACTACTATTTATTTTTTCTGTCACATCATTTGACAAATAAATACAACTGCTCAAAAAAAAAAAACGCCATTTAGTAATCACAGGAAGTTATGATGTAAAATAAAAGAAAACTAAGAGTTCACAAAATAGACTTTATTTTTCTTGGTTTTATTTGTGTTTTCAAATAAGAAATGTAATTTTGATTTTTCATTAGGACCACGACATATGCAAGCATAGAGTTAACCAAAATTATTGCAAGTATTTGATGATCACAGTTTATTTAGGTTGAGAAAAATCCAAAAAGGCCAGCAATAAGGGCTAAGTTTTAGAAATGGAGCCTAAAATCATCTTTAATCTCCTGACAGGTCGTCAGGTAAAATGAAATGTTACTGCGGAAGTGTCTGACTATTGAATCCTGTATTTTCCTTTCATTAAAAGCCACCTGTTTTCTCCTGCAGGCTTATGCAATGATGCTGTCTCTCTCGGAGAACAACCCTTTGCACGCGCCCTCCCAGAACTCTCTGGACGCTTGGCTGAGCATGGGAGGTGGACCGTCTGAGACGAGCAGCTTTCACCCACTCAACCACATCTAAGCAAAGAGAGACAGACAGAAGGTGGGGCGAGGAGTGGGAGGAACTTTAGTTTCACAAACGGATAGAAACAAACAGACTGAGTGGACGCGAGTAGTGGGACGAAGCGGAGACCGGACAAGAGTTCATTGTCGCATACATTCAAGATGGAGAGAATGAGTTTGTGTGGTTACGTTCGCGCTCACTTGTTTGTGTGTTTGTGTGAGTGGGATAGACGAAGGAAAGACTGTCCCTGAGTGAGGGGGTCCTGCAAGACTCTGTCCAAGAGAAAGCACTGCTAAGCTCCTGTTGATGTGAAGGACGTGATGAATGCTTCTCAATAAGCATCGAAACTCTGCATAACTCTGATCCTCCCCAAGTGCACAAGGCTCACTGCAGCATCACAGACACCTGGATAAGGCGCTCATGAAGACACTTAATGACTGACATGTCTCTAAAGTCTGTGTACAACGCCTATCAAAAGGATTGTAGCATTGGCACTGTGTTTCCACAAGGTGGCACTGTTTGAACAGAAACACGGCGCTCCTGTGAGCAGTCCCCTCCCAAGTTTTCCCATCAATCGTGGGTGATCGATCTTGTTTCAGTTTTAATTGCAGAATCAACAATAGCATCACATTAAATACCCAGATCCAATAGGCACTTGATTTTTTTTTTCAGTGATTACATGAAGAATAATGTCCAATGAGCTATCTTTGCCAGTCGCCATTGTAATTGGTTATGAAATTTGATCATGCTGAAAATTAATTTAAATCATCCTAGAAAAAAAGTTCATTTTTGTTTATCACGTTATAATTTTTTAATTGTATTTACTTTCTTTCTTATTAGATACCACAGTATTGTTTCTTTGTAGGCACCACAGTGCTAAATTGTTAATATAATTATTTTAGAGAAGGACCAAAATTGTATGATACTGTCATATGATGTAAAATATAACTTAGATGTTCATAGCAAGAGTGGTATGTGCCAAATAACCCATAAAAAAATGTTTTGTTCTCTGACAATCATTTCATTTCCAAGGGGCTTGCATTTTCTGTCATAGTTTTTTTTTTCTCCTTATTATGCGCTTATATATTTGATTACAGAAGTATGTATGTATTTATTTTTTCTCCATTTTGTCATAACTGGAGGTTTGAAAATGAAGAAAAGCCTTTTTATTCCCGTTTTCTTGAAGGAATGATCACCTTTCAAAACGCAGAGGAGATTCTGAATCTCTGGTTTTGACAGGATAGCGTGCCAAAACGTAATGACCCCACAAAATAAATTGTTTTTATTTATAGCAAATGATACCTGTAGTTAGTTAGTTTTAGGATCCCATTTGGCATTAAAAACATACACTTTGAGCTACGGTATATGGGCGACAGACTTGGACAACTTTCACTATGTTTGTCAGTAAAAGGGCATTACTTTGTAGCAGTTTTGAATCCTATTTAACTTCCCTTTAACCCTGTTTGGCCTTCATTACTTGTGGTGTAACCAAGAAATTTTACTCTTAAATTAATTTTACTGCAATTACATGTCTCAGAAGTCTAGAGAAGTCACAACTGTATGAACATGCCAGACTCCCTGGTTATAAGGAGTAACAACACTGAAACCTGAGATAGCATCTAAATGATGGTCATTGTCAGTCAGTCCATCTGAATACATGCAAAAAATATACAGAGTTGATTCTGAATGGGGGAAACAAAAACACTTCATGATATCTTAACTTTGAATTGCTCTTCTAAGATAATACTGAGAACCCATTCCATGTGATCCACATTGAGTTGTGCCATGGATGGCATGGGTCATTTACTGTAGATAGCTGCAGGAGGCGGGGCTAAGCATTGTTGATCACTGTTCCTCCCAGCAAACTTTCAGAACCAGGCCTGATTGCTGTGTTTTCAAACTAGCACTTAAACCTTCTGGGTCCAAGCCATAAATTGATCAGACTTGGGTCTCTTTGTACAACACAGACACATTTTTCAAGCCTGTTTGACTTTCAGTCGGTGGGGAAGTTGGGCTCAACATGGAGAGACATGAATAACGGAAGCACTGTAATTGTTTCTTCACGACAGCAGGTGGTAGTGTGATGCGAGGACTGCTGCATCATCTCATTTTTCTAAAGACAGATGTCTTTTTTTTATAATTCTACTGAATGAGATTCCATTCATGGTAAACACATTGTTTTCCAACTTGTGGTTACAAAATGTAAAGACTTTGGTCACTAAGTTTTTAGGTTGACTATATATAGTAATTCATGTCATGGACTACTGTCATAAGTACGCGCTGTGCAAAGCAAATAAATCAAAGGCATTGATGTTTTCCATTTTGCCAACTTCAGAAAGTATTCTGGCAGATGGTCACTGAAATATGTTTCAGCATAATAGAACATGGTTGCTGTTTGCCCCCACTGTTACAGGAAAAAGTTAAAATATACATTGTTTCTTTTTATCTGTATAGTATTTTAAAGAATGAAAAACAATGGTGCATTTGTCTGAAGAAAAAAATATTTGAAAAATATGGGTTTAAATGGATGGTGCTTGTTTTGTTTCGATCTGAGTTGTATATCGCCTCTGTTATGTTTATTGAAAACAAACAAACAAAAAAAAGTTGTTGTGCATGACGTGTTTAGCAGTCATAATGATGTCCATTTGTGAAATGTGTATCAAATCAAAAAAATGAAGAAAAAAAAAGAGGAAAAGATTTTGAAAAAATAAATAAATCCGTAGATGCACTTATTGTACATGTGGTTAGGTTAGTAGGTTTGACTTCAAGTTCTGACTGCCTTACAGATGTTTGGGCAGGTTCTGAAAGACATAGAAAACACTTGCAGGAGAAGACATAATGAAAAACAATTAAGGATTGTAGAATAATGTTGAACAATTCCGAAATTGCAGTTCTTTTGATGCTTGTGATTATTGCAGATGTACTTTAGAGAAATTTCATTGAAAGGATATGACTCTGATGTTAATTCTGTAGAATAGCAATGTATACCAAATGTAATCTTTCCAATGCTATGAAGAATTTATACATGAAATTGATATGCAATAAAACCTGTGTGCTTTTTCATTGTTGTAATGCGTTTAATTCAAACAGCTGTTTATTTTACTGTCGTGTAGGTATTTTGATGCAAACTCGTATTCCATTTGAACTCAAAATTACTTTGATTCACATTGTTTAAGTCCCTAATAAAAGTTAACACTCCTTACGTCTAATAATAGAGCTGTTTGAACTCTGAAGCATTCCTTTAAAGACATATTCGTCACAGCAACATATTTTTTAACATGTTTTGCTGCCCTGATTTTCCTTCTCAAACAGTTTAATACAAGCCATCTTTCATCTTTTCTAACAAAGACTTTTTCTTGAAGTTATTCATAGTCCTTTTCTAAATTCAAGGTACTGAGGAAAGCTGTCTGCATTATTGATATAAGTATAAAGTCTTTTGAATGGTTTTGTTTGAGTGACAGATGACTTACTGAGTTTAAACAGATACTCAGATTTAATTCCTTTTGATTTTAGCAATACTTTTGAGCACAATGTTCATTTAGATTCAGGTGTTAGAATTTAGAGTTTGACTCGTAATTATGCTCATTGGCAGTTTTCATTCACTTTCTCTATTAATAAGCTGAGTTGAGGTGTGCCCCATGGTTCAGTCTTTGGACCCTATCTGTTTTCAATTTCCCATCTCATTTGAGACTATATTACCATTTAAAAAATAACATCACAATTTCATTTCTGAAGAAGCTCAGTTATGCATCCCAATAAAAATAAAGTTCTGCAGCCTTGCAAATGTCTTTCTGGGGTTGAATCACAAATCAATGATGATATGCTGAAGATTATTCGGTTTGGTCAACCAAATAATTTAAGTCCTGTTGACTCTAATCTTGACAGTCTATTAAATTATCAAACATCTTTTTGTGTCTTTGAATCTTGAAATATTTTTACTGGAAATGTAGTTTTGCTTCTCAAGTAAATTTGCTGTTTGATTATATGTTTTTCAAGTTTTAGACATTTTAAAAATCAGGTCATGTCTTTCAACAGTTGGTATAAAAAAGGCAAAAAATAAATAAATAAAAATAAAAAAATAAAAATATTCTTATTTAATCTCACCTTAATTATTTTAATATACTGAGATAAGTGTTGGCTCATCTTCGCCACTAGTTAGTTAAAGATGTTGCAGGATGACACAATTCACGACTAAAAGGCATCACATCACCCCTGTGCTAATGTCCCTGCACATGGCTCCCAGTAACAATCTTTAAAACCTTACTTGTTGCCATCAAAGCCTTTACCCCAAAATAAAACTTGAGAAAAATTGAAAAATTAAAACTATGCTAGAACAGAAATGAATTTTGCCACCCAATTTATATTTTATTAAAAGGACTTGAGAAAATATGAAGGTTTAAATCCTTTTTATAGGAAATTAGCATCAAATAGTTCCAGTTTCTGTTGTTTTTCCATGCGTCATATCCAAGGTAATTAACAGTAAATATATGTAGGATTATTGGTTTTTCAATGAGATAAAAATAGCAACAAAATAATAGTGTACCAGCCTTTATTCATTACATGTAGAGTGAGATCCAAAAGTGTTTGGATAATGACAGTTTTTTTTTCTTTTAATACACAACCACAATGGATTTGAAATAATAATAATCAAGTCTGAAGATTTAAGAAGTTTCACATACAAAAAAGAGAAATGATCATTTAGGAATTACAATATTCAATATTACTGCCATTAAATCTTCACCATGTTAGGTTTCTAAACTAATCATGTTCCTCTTTCCATACATGTCTTGTTTCATATCCTGTCTTTTTTTTTTTTTTGATCATACCAAAACACACGTAACCAAACTTCAACTTTTTAAAGAACAAAGCGACGAATATTAGTTATATGATGTCGTCTTCTGCCATCTAGCGACCATCTGATAGTACTACACTTGACCAAAATTCTAAATCCAGTTGTAAATCTCGTGAGCTCTCTAACACATCACAGTTTCCTAAAACTTGTTTCTGTGTGAAGTGTGTTAACTATGCTCTTGTGTGCAGTTAACTGTAAAAACACCACGAGTATCTTTACCATCTGGGACACTGGACATCAGTCATATCAGAGCATAGAACCTGCTGATGACACTTTCACGCTTCTTTTGTGTGTAAGCGTATTTGTGTGTGTGTGTTTTGTTTTGTTGTGTTTTACTTTTTACACAATTTAAATATATATATTCTTACGTTCTCCAGTGGTGGAGACCAGCTGTCCCTCAGAATAACAACAAATTTGGAATAACAACAAAATAACAACAGAATAACAACAAATTCGGATGCACAAGTGCATGGTTACCAGAAGATGGCAGGGAAAAAAAGAAGCTGTTTTTACTCTCACATGATGAAAAGTAGGTGACCACTGAAGGTAGTATGATGATTCTGATTGTCAAAAATCCTTGAGTTTTGCCACTGACGCAAAAACACAACATCCCCCACCTCTAATAACAGCGTGGCACCATTAGCAGGTTTAACAGAATATGAAGACTGATGTTCATAAGCAATACAAACAATGCGTTCATTCCTGAGCAGCACAGCACCAGTACCATGTGAAGGATGTCCATTTCCAAAAATGTAGAACTCAAAGTGGTAGGCTCCTCTCACTGGTGCTGTGAAAAACCCTGTGGAACATGACATTTTATTTTTTTATTTGTGTCTATATGTATATTGTTTTAATTTTCCATCAGTGAAAACTGAGAATTAACAAGCACATTTACATTAACACAACTCAGTCTCACAAAAGAATGTGTAACAGTTACTATGGCCCAGAGTGCAAACCATGAAGTTTCACAATCAAATCTCTTTTTTTTAAAATTACAAATGACAATAACTATGCCTACATTGTGGAGTATCAAACAATGTATCCATGTGTTTGGCACTATCTGATCTTCCCTACAGTCCTTTTATATATTGGGAGAAAAAAACACTGCTACAGACAACTGCATTTATTTGAAGAGACCCACTGATCAGGTATCATACCTGATGGAGACAGCAACATGCCTCGATAGAAATGGACAGCAAACTCCGTCAAACTTAGTGATTTAAGCCTTTGAGGTTAAACCAGTAAATAGTACTGGAAGGTCTGAGAATTAAAAGCGATATTAATTATAAGTGATATGCGTGGTCAAAAGCAGGAGTAGATTTTGTTGATACATAAAAACTGTGGAAGTGCTGACCTTTTCTTGAGTGTTGAAAAAGTAAAATTTTGCTCTGAGAATAGTTTATACACAAATTAGTTCTGCTCAGATATCATGAATGAGACCCAGCGTTTTATGGAGTATAAATTCCTCCTTACCTCCTGTACATCACCACTTGGATTAGGTTTAAAAGATACATGGTTAGGGTGAGATTTTTAAAAAAAACATGGTTTAGGCTTTATGGATCAGGGTTTCCATAAAGTGATATCAACATTACCCTAAAAAAGGAGTAAGTTACCATCTCACTATTTCTAAATGAATTATGACACTAACAGATTTGGAGATGTATACCTGTTACATATTTTCTTATGAGATTGAGCAGGGTAAAACAAATAAATAAATGGGAAAAAAACTGTAATTTTTCATCTCTAAATGTGAGTACCTGTATTTGGATTATAAGCGTTTCCAATATTTGTAACAACGTGTCTGAAGATCAGGTGTGTTTGTACGTTAAACGGCCCAATATCTCCTGCGCCTGCAGCGAGCAAAGATGCTGAGAAAGCCACCTGTTTCACTGAGAGATGGAAAGAGAGTTGACACAGTTAGATTACATATATTATGTTAAAATGATGTTGGTAGTTATCTGATTTTGGAATTCACAAACCTTCTCGTTCTCTTTTCAGAGCGTTCACATCGTTTTCTGTTGTGTTTGCTCTTTCTTTAATGGTCAGAAGTTCTCCTGCCTGTGCTGGATTTATGGGAGTCAAAAGAGAGGCAATATGAGAATTGAGATTAGATTAGTTTTGTAATAAATGTTCAACTTGATCAAAAACCTGGATTTTGTTTCTTTATGGCATACAGAACAATAAAGCCTTTCAGAACAAATTTAACAAAATTTGTCTTCAAAGTCCTTTTTGTCTTTAATATATAATTAAATCCATGCTTAAAATACAATAAATACCTTGATACTCTTGTTTCAACACAGCATTTTGCAACTCCAGGTCTCTCACTTTAGTTGCCTGTTCTAAAATATGAAAAAAAAGAAAACATACTATTCCTCTTCATTGGAATATAAATCAACTCATTGAAATCAGGGGTTTAAAAAGCTTTACAGTACAAGAAAAAACACAATGTATGTGAATGAAATGCCTAATAACAGGAGTAATGTGATTGCATTGTTAAACAATTCCTTCTATAAAATTATTGCTGATGTCTCAAACACACCCAAATGCTCCGGTTGGTACTTATGAAAGATGGCTTTTTGTTTTAAATCATATAAAAATGCCTAAACTTTAGTAGTGACAGATAATCTTATTTTGTTTTCTCATGACTGTACCTTGGTACTGCTGCTCCAGTTCTCTTGTCTTTTTTGCTTGTTCTAAAATTACAAAAAGGATAAAAACACATGATTAAATCCTAACCATCTTTGCAAAAATAATTCCTGATATGTCTTAATAAATCACACAGAATCATACCTTCATTTTCACGCTGCATGTATCTCATCTCAACCTTCAGTCCAGCCAAAGCGCCGCTCATCTCTCTCAGCACTGCATGGATATCAGGTGTGCACATTTGTTGATGCTCAGAAGCATTTGCTGGCTCTGTTCTTGCTGACTCAGTTTGTCTTAAATTTTCTCCAATTTCATTGTCAGACTCTGCTTGAATCTGAGCTGCAGAGAGAGAGCACATCAGCATCAACAATGGAAGAAACATGGTCATCCCTGTTCTCAGAATACTAACTGGATCTGTGAAAACGCAGCCTTAAATACTACTTGATTTGGTAAATAATTATTGACAGGCTCATTAAGTATTACCAGTTTTACTCTTCATGACCAAAAAGGTGTGGTGATGATAAAACTTGTTAGTTTAGACTTCTGTCCAAACTAACAAGTTTGGACAGAACAAGTTCAGACAGAACCTAAACTAATTATGAATTCTGTGGAAAATAAAAATCATATATATATACCCCTATCTATTGTTTCTTTTTTTTTAAGGCCAAATGTTTGCTTTGATGCTTCTTTATCTGGAACAATAAAATGAGAATGTTTACAATCATGTGTCAAAGTCCCCATGCCCTTCTCCTGCCTTTTATTTCCCCAATCCTCCTGTCTCATTGTTTTCAGAAGTTCTTCCTGGTGCCACGGTGTATGGATTGGAATCAGGACAGGTAGTTGAGACCAACCAAGAACCACTACTAGACTGTGAAAAATAGTTTGTATTTGTGTGACACCTTTCTAATTGTGTTGATGATTCAAAGTGTTCAAAGTCACATTTACCTATTCACAAACACTTTTATACACCTTTCTCACTAACTGGAGTCTGTGAAAATAGTTTCATCTCATGAGTTTAGGCTTAGGCTATGTTTTTCTTCTTTGTTTGTTCATTCACAGTCATACGAGACACAAAAAGTTTAAACATATGGACTATAACGCTGAGAAAAACCAACCTTCCCACCAGCAGCAGACCAGTGTCCTGTAACGTAAACATAGCCTTATGAAAATTAAGTGTTCAGCGCTAACCAGAGTCTTTGTTTTTCTTTCTAGCATCCAGTGTCCAGGATGCAGTTTTATGGTGTTAGAATGATGCGAAAACACAAGTGCCACAAAATACATAGATACAGATCACACCTTCTAACCGGTTGAGGCACATAGTCCTCTTCCCTGATCCTGGATCTGTAAGAGACTTTTTCAGGATATTTCCACTCCATTGTCATCTCTTACCTTCTTAGGATGGAGAATTGCATCAGAGTGAAGATTTGATATAGTCTGATGGGTTATTTGGTTAGCGTGTGTGAATTTTGAATCTGGACTCTACTGAAAGGAAATTTATTAATTTAATTACAATTATTCTGATTTAACAAAAATTACTGAATTTTATTATCCTTAAGTGAACTGCTTTGAATTTTGTAGCTATAAATCTGTAAATTCTGCAACAATCAAAACTGTATATTTGTGTGGTTCCATCTAAGTTGCGTGAGGCTGCAGCGTGAACCTGCCCAGTGTTGATGCTGTTTATCTTACCTGTCTCGGGTCTTTGTATTTAAGTGCTACACCTGCACACAGATGTCAAAATATGACTTATTTTGTTTCTCTAACTTTCTAAGTAAAAGTAAGCAGTCAAAACCTCCTCAATATGTAAAATTTTATTCTGTAATCACTATTGCTAAATCTACAACAGTAGGGCATTTTTTCCCCCTTTGTGGTAGACATACCTCTAGTAATTAAGCAATAGTCTGTGAAGACACAACTGTTCTGATATTTTGTCAAAAGTCCTTCCATTTCTCCATTTTTAAACCAGGGACTTTGGTGTTACCTCATTATGCCATCTACCTGCCACTTAAACCTTATTTGGGAAACCTAAAAAGATGTTAAACCATGTTCAAATTTTACTGTTTGAATTACTGTTGTAGCCTTTCTTGGAGCATTGCTCAGACACAAGGAAATGTTCTGAAACATAAAACCGTTTCTTTGTTCTGGTTAATGTGTACCCTCAAAAATGCTGATGAGACTATAAATGCACTTTGGTTTTGGAAAGTGATACATCACCGGTCCGACACTGTTTCGTGGCATGTTTTCCTTGAGGGAGGGAGGGAAGGAGGGAGGAGCTTGTGCCCTTTGCTTTTATAATGTTTTATTATAAATATCAACAGATGTGACATCATCTAGAAATCCCTTACCACACCTTAAGGGATTTGTATGCCACAACAGAACCACAATCTCTTCCAAGAAAATTAAAATGATGAAAAGCAGCTTTTAGTTTATTTATGCCCTGTGCTATGTGAAGAAATTCATTATACTCAAAAAGTATTAAAAATTAAACTTCTTTTTTAAAAAATGGGGAAAACAGTTACCAAATAGTTAGGTACCAGTATATTTTTAAACCAAAAAAAAAAAAGTGAAGAGTGAAAGAGTGAAATTTTTTAACTCATGAGCTTACATCCAGTACAACTCTTCTCTTTTTATTTTTGTACCCTTCAAAGTCAAATAAATTCTTCAAATTAGAAATATTGTTGCTAATTTTCACATGATTTATTTTAATTTAAAAAAAAACTTTGAGAAAGAAAGTCTAACACACAAATGTCAATGATACACATTTCTGCATTTAAATGTGGTAATTTAAGTGTCTTAATGTGCTAATTTACAATTTCAAAAAGACCAAAGTAGTGAATAAAAAAGCTTCAGGGTCGTTTGAAAAATTGGTACTGGCTGAAATATGAATTGAGTCTATCTAAAATCATTTTGAAAACAGTGAAGTAATTTAGCTGTTGATCAATCTGACAGGTTGAAATAACCGAGGACTTAGCAGACAGCACACGTGTGGAATAAAGCATCTTCAGCAGCACCAGTTTTCTGTCACAGAGTAAAAAGCAGATGACCGCTGAAGGTGGTGTGGTGATCTCTGCTATCAACAATTCTTGTGTTAGCCCACTGACGTAAAAACACAACATCTCCAACCTCTAATAGCAGTGTGACACCATTAGCAGGGTTCAGACTGCCGGCGGTTTGATACTGATGTGCGGTGACGACTTGTTCTGAGTTCTTGACCAGTGCAGCAGCTGCAGCATGGGAAGGATGTCCATGTCCATGAATGTAGAACTCAAAGTGGTAGACTCCTCGCACCGGGGCCGTGAAAAAGCCTTTAAAGGAGACATATCAGCCAGTTTAAGGAAAAGATTTTAAAAAAGGGATGATTGATTACCGTATTCAAATGTGAAAATTGAATTACCTGTGTGCGTGTTATAGCCGTTTCCGAAATTTGCAAAAACATGTTTTAAGACCAGGGTCTTGTCTGTATTAAATGGTCCAACGGTTTGACTTTCTGTTGTTGACAAAGAGGTTGAGAAAGCCACTTGTCTCACTGATAAAAAGAAACAAAAGACATGGTTGAATCACATCAAGTGGTATTACTGTTATGTCAGCACTGATGTAAGTTTGGAATAGACGAACCCTCTTCTTCTCTTGTCAAAGCCTCCATCCGATTTTCTGTTAGGTTTAGCCTGGATTTAATGGTCTCTAGCTCTCCTGCCTGTGCTGGAATAATGTCAAACAAAAAAAGTTATAATATGTCTCAAACTATTTTTTCTACAAAATCAGTAACTGAAGAATTTCATTGACACAAAAAACAAAAAAAACAAAAAAAAAACATATACGTTAGACATAGAAGTTCTGAATATTGTTTTAAATTGCCTTGAAGAGCAAAAAAAAAAGAAAATTGTATATCCACAAAACTGGACTTGTATGTGATTGCTTGAAATACAGTTTATACTTTGGTATTGCTGCTTCAGCTTGATAAGGTCAGTCTTTTGCAACTCCACTTCTCTCACTTTAGCTGCCAATGCTACAACAAATTAAAAAAAACACATAAAGATTAGATAATGCACATGTCTGCAAAACATTTCGGTGGCTCAAAGTGGTGCAGTCACTTCTCTTACCATACCTTCTTTCTCTTTCTGTAAGTACCTCGTCTCCACCTTCAGTTCAGCCAAGGAGGTGCTCATCTCTCTCAGCACGGCCTGCATCTCATGTAAACAGTTTTGTTGGGCGTCAGACAGATTTGCCAGATGTCCTCCCTGGGATTTGGTTTGTCCTTCATGCGCACTAATTTCATTGACAGACTCTTCTTGAAGTTGAGCTCTGGAAAGAGAGCAGATAAGCAGCAACAGCTTTAAAAATTTTGTCATCTTTGTTCTCATAGCATTTGTGTTGAAAGATCAAATGAGAGTTTCTGTGGTAATTCCAGCCTTATATAGCATCTTATCAGTGATTGTCAAATCTTTATTAACCAGAACTGTTTTTTTTTTTTTTTTACTAATCAGAAAAAGGCGTGGGAGATAAGATTTGTTACTTTTGAACTTCTTACTTAAAGAATGTTTAAGATATAAGCATCAATAAACCTTAGACACACATGCACTTAGCATTCATCAACCAGATGGCTTATTCAAACTCCATCCCTGCATTCACCAAATACAAACGATCGCATGTGTCATCAATCACGAACAAGCGTTACCACAGCACTTTCTGATTAAGTTATACATTATTAGTTATACATTATACATTATGCATATTCATAGTTTCTCAATATGTAAACCTTTTTGCTCTGGTGGCTGCACTGCACTCTGTGCAAAGCAGGCAAAACGGTAGAAGTGGAGCATGAATAGGTGGTCGCACCTTTCAGCTAAAATTTCAGCTAATAAGCTGCATCTGATCCACACTTTCTCTCCCAGGTAGGTAAGCATAGACAAACTCACATTTTACTAAATTCAAAGTGAACAATGTCTGTACAAAACTCGTGAACCCTGAATGGTGCCGTTACTCTCCTCATCCTGAAAAATAGAGTCCAGCATTCACATCATCCAGGTCAATGCTGAAAATTGCTGAGCAGTGGAACAACCTTGCTCAAAAATCTCTGTAAAATAATGTAAAGAACACCAAAGAAATAACATATGCTATCGATAAATGCAATCTGCCAATAACCCTTAGACAGATAAAACTTGGTTATGTAATTTGTCTACAGTAGAACACACAGGATTGCATGATTTTGCTTTTATCCACAAAACAGACTCCATACCAGTATCCTCTCTAGTTTCTAAAGAGGTGTAGTAGAAAAAGCTTTAATGTGTCTCATCTCAACATAGTTCTCGAACTGCATCAAGGAAGAAAAAAAGAAATCTGTTAGGTCCCTGTAGGACAACTGCACATGAGGTGAATTTCTTTGCACCACATCACCCAAAATTATATAAAGCAATAGAATTAGGTATAATTCAGGGTGTTTTGATTGACAGTGGGCGCAATGGCTAGCTGTCATTGCTTTTGCTATTTAGTGCTCATCATTCTGAAAAAGCCCCAACAGAACATCTTCATTCATAATTCAAAGAGAATATGCTTTTTTGGTGCCGTCACTTGTACTAACAGACTATTGTGACTGGCTGTGGTTTTTGCCTGGAAGGGTGTGAGCACAGAGCTTAGCTAAGCAGCTTGCAGCTTGCCTCTCCCCCAGTAATCAGAACAGGTACAGGAGATAACATTGTACCTGTTCAAATACCTCAGACTTGCCTTTTGAAGATTTTTTTTTCAAGCTTTCACTTGAAAAAAAAAAAACAAAAGGGAAAGGGAAACTGTTTGCCTTGGTGTCAAGGATGTGGATCATAAACTGTAAGATACCAGAGTTCACCTTTGAGTTCCAGGTGTTGGTTTTCTTGGTGGACCTGGGGTCAGACTTCAAGTTCTAAATAACTTCAGGTGAAAAAAGCAGCATCACTGTACTTTGTCAAATGCATGACTGTGAAGCCTTTGAAAAGCACTGCAAATTGTTTTGCTGGGAATGCCTATCATTTGCTAGGCGCACATCCGATCGACTTGCTATTTGGAGCCACGCTGGGTTTGCAAACTTCAGCTGTCTAATCATGGAAGCAGGGAGACACCGAAGCACAGCCAGACATCTACACGCAACCGTGTTCTTGAGAACTTTTGAGGAAACCTGAGTGAATCTGCAGCGCCTCCCGGAGTGGGCATGGTGGCCCGAAGTGGGGTTAGGATCCCTGCCAGATGGGGTGGCGTGCTGGGGCTGGTGATCCATGTGCTGTCTCCTCGGTGCTGCAGGTGTGTAGCGGTCCTGCTGGATCCGTGGATCCTGGTCTAATTACGCTTTCTGCCATCTTCTGGGGTTGCTGGCGATCTGGATAGTTCCTCATGGGCTGAGAGGAAATCCACTGCACTGGTGGAGGTCTGCCACATGACACTGACCCAACACGCCAGTATCATGTGATTCAAGCTTTAAGCTTGTGGATGAATGCGGGGCTTAAATCCAACATAATCACAAAAACTCACTGGTGGTAGGCGTTTTCATTTTCACTCTCACATACGCACGTGAAAACAGAAAAGCATGATATGGCCCTCATCAGTTATTGTTGCTTGTAAATCTGGCACTTTGTAATATCTCTTAAATGACAATAAATGAAAGTTATGTACATACTGTAAAATATAAACATATATTAAAGACACTAACGCAAAGATCTGGACGAGATGGAGAAGACATTGAAGACGTGGAGTTTAACATGGAAGCTTAAACTGTTTCTTCTTTGAGTAGTTGTGGACAAAGTAAGATCAAGGGCACATTAAATGGATTTCTGGATGTCTAAAATTATTGTGCAAAGTATTTTGCCAATAGATGGGTGCAAAAAAATTATATTAAGCTTTCATGTGGAGACAAAGACTGCTAAAAGAGATGCAAGATTTGTTAAGAGTTACTGTGAAGCTGCAGCTCTGCACTCTAGAAATGGAGCTGTTTTCCTCTTTGAGAGCTCACCTTGGTTACCAGCAGATGTCATCAGATCAGCTGTTGGTAGGTGACAAATGCTTTCACAACTCTGAAGTCCTTGTTTTGTTTTGTTTTAAGAAAAGATTAAAGAAAAATACCTACTTTTCAAACAGAAAAGAAGTCTGATTAAAGTTGGAGTGATTGGCTTTTGCTCAGACGTATAAAGTGCCCATCTTCTGATCATTTTGTATATTTAAAAGGTTCCTGTGAAGAAATAATGCCATACTCAGTACTTTTAATCGATTAAAAATTAAAGTGAAGATGTGGATTAGCTGGCTTTCCAG
This sequence comes from Zenarchopterus dispar, assembly GCA_028564865.1. Lineage (NCBI taxonomy): Eukaryota > Metazoa > Chordata > Actinopteri > Beloniformes > Zenarchopteridae > Zenarchopterus > Zenarchopterus dispar. The sequence continues at coordinate 3,981,931 of JAOWBL010000022.1, read as the reverse complement.
CTTGCTATTTTGCATAGACATTGTTCAATTTTGTCTGAAAAGAAAGAAAAGCGCTCTCTCATCTTATTATAAATCTTGTACCTGGCCAGCAAAAATGGTTTATGCAAAATTACTGAATCTGTAACGATCAACGTTTCCTGTCTCTCAAAGGAAGCTGTGTCCCTTTAAGAGGAAGGGGAATCAAAAGGGGAAGTGAAGCAAGGGGTGAGCTTCCTCGTTTACCCCCACGATCAAAACATTGTTTGTGCGCAATGGGAGAGTGTGCGTCTTCGGAAAGACGTTTCTAATCTCATAGTTGGCGCACATTGTCGGGAAGCTCGTTGAGCATCGCCAGCTCCGCCATGCTTCAGCTGAACGACGCCATGGATCCGGGGAGCCCCGGCGCTGCGGTTCTCCACCCCGCAGAAACCGAGGAGGGGGTCGAGGTCGCCTTCACGCCGCCCGAGGGCGGGCGAGGCCTCGGACAAGCAACCTCCATGGCCTGCTGCCCGCCTTTACAGACGCTGACACCTTTTCACGTGCACAACCCCACCATACAGGCCAAAGTGAAGGACTACTTCGTGTTCAGGGTAAGTAGGTGGATCATCAAGCGGCACGCAGCTGACGAGACCGTAAAATCACCCACGTTAGTGCTGCGCTCCAATATACCGTCAAAACCGGAATAAGATGCCAGAGCGAGGCAGGTGATGCTGATGATTGACAGCTGTGTGATGCTGATGATTGACAGCTGTGTGATGCTGATGATTGACAGCTGTGTGATGCTGATCTCAGCCAGGTACCATCGAGCAGGCTGTGAACGACATCCGGACTGTGGCACTACCTTCTGAGGATGGGGAGGTGCTGAGTGTCTGGCTCCTGGCAGAGTGAGCAAAATATCACATAAACACGTCATCAGGAGGTTTACCAATTCTCTGAGGCATCACTTCTCTGCTCTATATCAGTATGAGTAACTTGAACTTGTCATTTTTTTTGTTTGGTGTTTCTACAGAATTGACCACTGGAACAACGAGAGGGAGAGGCTGGTGCTCATTACAGACAGGTGACTTGGGTTTGTTTATCTCCAGTGAGAGAGAACATACAGTATACCGTCTGTATCTACTGCTTTGTGTCTGATTAAACCTCTTCTTCTTCTTCTTTTGTATGTGCAGGTCTCTGCTGGTGTGCAAGTATGACTTTATTAATCTGCTGTGTCAGCAAGTTATCAGGATCTCTCTCAACGCTGTAGACACCATCTCTGTGGGCGAGTTTGAGTTCCCACCAAAATCTCTCAACAAGTAGGTCAACAAAGCATATTTAAGCCAAAAAAAAAAAAAAAAATCCACGATTATGGCTAGGATTAAAGGATTTTTGAAGATGTAAAAGAAACGACAAAGATCCTTACAAGTCTCTGTGGCACTGTCTCGCAGAAGAGAGGGTTACGGGATTCGTGTCCAGTGGGACAAACGTCCCCGTGCTTCCTTCTTCAACCGCTGGAACCCCTGGTCCACAGACATGCCCTACGCCACCTTCACAGAGCACCCCATGGCCCACGCTGATGAGAAGGTGGCCTCTCTCTGCCAGGTAGAGTCCTGTGAACTAAATCCAGACGCGTGCACATTGTGTCACTGTGATAAACAAAATAGCTGCAGAGAAAGATTGAAATAAAAGCTAAAAGACAAACAGGGACATCGGTGAAGCAGTTCTTTACACCAGCAGTCACGGGCCGACTGGAAACAATAGCCTGATTGCTTCCTTAATGATGTAATTCATCCTCTTGGACAAAGATGTTTATTCATGCAACTTAAATCCGAGCAGATGGAACTTAGTGCATGAATAGCTATTTGTTTATTTCACACTGACACATCAAGAGTGCTTGGAAGGTTCTAGGAGCATTTTCTCTTGTAGAAGAACTTTCTTTACCTCATGTAGTAAATTAAGTCTGAAATATATCTAATATTCAAAACTCAAGTAATTTCCAAAGAGATGTCATTATACCATTTTTATAGTGATGCAAACTGCTAAAAGGGTTGTTCCACTTTCAAGTTTTTATTTTGTTGTTGTTGTTGTTTTCCAAAGTTGGACAACTTCAGAGCCCAGCTGGTGCAGGCAGTCAAGAAAGGCCACAAGGAACACCCCATCCCTGGTCGGGCCAACGGTGTCCTGATCTTGGAAAGACCTCTACTCATCGAGACCTACCTGGGCATTATGTCTTTCATCAATAACGAGGCCAAGCTGGGCTACTCCATGACGCGTGGCAAGATCGGCTTCTAAGATCCACAGTTTCTCTAGAACCCGCCCGTCCTTCCGTCCGTGTCGCGCCGCGCCGCTGAAGGGAAGGCCTGCGACGCGAGCGCGTCCGTCTGCAGCAGGCGGTGAAGGGGCAGCGCTGCATGGACTGTCGCCTCATTTGTTTCTTTGCGTCTCCAGTTGCTTTCTGTCACGCACGCGCCCGGAGACGGACCCGACCGCGGTCCGGAGTGCACAGCTTGTCAGAAGTGTGACATTTTGATTTCTGATAGAAGAATCGATTTCACGGGTGAAGTATGTGCTTTTTGCCCCCTAAAAGAGCAACTATGACGTACATCACACTTTCTTGTATGTCACAGATGTTTTGGGTAATCTGGTTCTTTTAACCACGCATTTGTGTTTGTTTGAAAGTTGCCTTATTGGTCCTAAAACTTAGATTTGTGCTAAAGACATTTTCACTCTTAAACTAAACTCAGCTGAGGAATAGTAGAGGAGTTTTAAACAGCTATACATGCATTCACATTATTGCAATCATGAAGTATTTTTGAGTTTAAGCGATTCCTTTCGTAGGACATACAGTAAAATACATCTTTGTCCAGCCAAAGCTTACACACCACACTACCATGCCTAACAATGCCAAAAACGATGTTGTCTCACAATATCTTTTTCTGGTTTTACTCGTGCATGCTCCTGGCACATTGAGTTTGCATGACAGCCTTTTCTCTTTTTTTAAATATCTGGAGTGAATTTGTAAATAGTGATTGTGTGTTTTATTTGCATTTTGGGATATTTCATTTGGATTACATTTACTCAAAACCTTGCAGTAAATAAGAATTTTAATGCCAGTTCTGGAAGATTTTATTTAAGGGGAGATAAATGTGTTACGGATGTCTGAGGCTTATTTCTTGCTCTAAATAGTTGTAGCACAACAACGGTGGAAAATAATAAAGGTATACATGTTTTTGTCAAGACAGCAGCTCTGAGTGTTGACAGAATCAGTGGTTTTCCTACCCCCTCACCCCCATTCCCGGCAGTATGGGTCAATAAACACCCTGAAGAGATGAGGAATGCAGTACAGGCTTTAACATTTTAGGGGAAAACTACAGAAATGCATTTCTATAACATTTCTGCTGTCAATAACAACAACTGAGTCATAAGAATTACAGTTCAAGTACAAGTCTAATATCTGTTAGAAACTGAGAGTTTGTTTCTAATATGTTCAGAACCACCATTTAATTTAGTGTTTACATTCTTTCAATTGTTTAGTTCAGTTATGAATAATAAAGTAAGGCAACAACTCAGACCACATAAACCAGCTTAAAATGACATATTGAAAAAGTATCTCTGACATAAACACGTTGGGGACTTCTTTTTTTCTTTTAAATCAAAAATCTTTAACTGTAGTTCAGCTGCTATTCTCAGTAACTGAAACACAAAGAGTTTTGACTGGATGATTTAGAAATACACATGTAAATAATTCCATTTATGAAGCATTTTTATGGAAAAACTTTATTCAGAATTTTGTAGAAACATAAAATAGTTAAACTAAATACATGTCCATAAAAAATGAGCAAACTTACTTTTTTCACAGTGTCTACATCGAGTGCTTCAGGATCTATTTATTTATTTTAAAGATAGTTTCTGGTAAGACTATTGTATCAAGTTTTCCAGAAAGAAGGAAATCCAAGTAACCTGCACTGGGGACTTGAAAAGCCAGGTGAGCAGCTTCAATCCACCATACAGGTAAGGATATTTTCAGGAGTGTTCCCACTGGTCTGAGTGCAGGCGTGTGGTGTCTTAAGGCTGAAGTTCAACACAACTGCTCTTTTGATAAATGTCTGTTTTATTTGTCCTCCTGGTCACAGTCCATATAGCACAAACAAAGCTGTTCCTTTCCAATCAGGATCAGAGAGTCTCCACTGGAGTGCCAGGTTAAGGACTGGACTTGAAAACTACCTGGTACGAGGAAAAAAAAAAAAGGATCACGATAATCTTGGTGCCAAGGTGCATGTGGGAAAGTAACAAAACTCTGCATTCTCCAGTTATTTGACAATTCCCGTTCTCGTTACCTTCAACAGGGACTTGAACACAAACACAGCCGCCTGGGGACCAAAGATAGAGTTTACTGTTGCCAGTACACAGAGCCAGTCGGGGGCGTCGGGGGTCCCACTGGAAGCAACGCACAGCCAGAGTGTGCTCCAGCACAGTCTCCAGGCTCATCTTCTGCATGTCCCACACCCAGGCAGCAGTAGCCATGTTGTCTACAGAGACAGAAATGCAGATACACGTTCACAAGGGCTGTAATAACAAGTTCATAAAGAGTTGACTTTTAGGACCAAAGATGTAGATGTTAATGATACAGCTCATGCAGTTCTTTAAGGCTTTTAGTCTTACCGTTTTTGGTGGCAAGATAGCGGTTGTCTGAGCTGAACGCCAAAACGGAAACACCGACCTTGGGGTTGGCTCGGTCTGGGTCCGGTTTGACCACAGGAATTTGGACGGGGAGCGGACAGATCTCATCTGGATGAGCCAGCAACAATTTTAGAGTTCGTGAAAAGAAAAATGGTGTTACTTGACCCCAAAAGTGTTACTCAAGTACAGCTTTCAGAATACATCAGGCTGACATACATTTGCTCTGGGTGTTGAACAGAGACGAGCCGATCGCGATGTTGTGAAGTGACATGTCATCACCGGGCAAAGCTGTCCTTTTATCCACTTCCTTATATATAGTCTAAAAACATAAGCATTAAATGCACAACAAATAAGAAAAGTAAAATCTATCTAGAATAATAAGAATAAAATGCTGAGTAATACTCACAGCTATTGTGTTGTCAATGGTTGCCGGGTGCTCGAATTGAAGGATTTTCTTCCATGTGATATGATTGAGGATCCGAACCTGGCATGAGGGTATGGCATTCTGTAATTGTCTTTGCATCAATGTTGACTTTAATCTTGATAAAAACCAAGTCATTTTTAGAAAATGTCCATACTTTTTCATCATAGCTGCCGATGGCCAGGAACTGACTGCTTGGGCTCCAGCACACAGACTTGACCCCCAGTGACCACTCATAGGCACTGTAGGTTGACAGCAACCGCCCATCCAGAGAATAAAGTAACACCTTGTACTGTGGAGAAGATATACGTTAAACAAGAATACAACAGAAGCCCATATTTGCTGTAGCTCGTACTAGAGAAACATTTCCTGGATGGATGAAGAACTTTAACTCAGATATCTCAATTGACTTTTGCATTCATGCCGACACCTTTAGTTACCTATATCATTAAAAAAAAGAGGAAAAAAAAGCACTAAAAATGTGAAAAGATGCTGCACATCCCAAACAGGGCTGATGGAAATTAGTGATTTTTCCCTACAGCCTGCCTGTAAAGGGGAATCACAACACGGTCCAGACAATTCAGAACTTTAGAACTAGTGTTTGAACTTTGAGCCATGAAAAGCAGTTTCTCTTAGCGGAGCTGCTAAAAGTGTTTTTAGCAGTCATGTAGTCACAGGCCGTTCCAGCCTACTTTCATCCCTGCTATGTATGAAAATTATTCAACCATCAAGTGCCCATTTTTAGAGTCAGTTTCTGCATCTTTAAACCATTTTTATTTGTATGTGAAACCACTTTCACAGGTTACTCAGCCAGATATGTAGCAAGAATAATGCATAGCCAGTTGTGAAAATAAAAATGTACTACTTAAGAACAATTTCAGCCAGAAAACAAAACAAAAAAGACAATGTTTACCTGAGTGTTACTCTCCATTTTTTCTATAATGTAGACATTTCTAAATACATATAACACTGCTATCCTTTCAAGAAGTGTCAGAAGCACATTTAATTTAAGAAGAAAAAACAAAGTATGAAATCTGCAAGGAAACTAACTTCAAGACAGTTCTCCCACGCTGCCAGCATGCAGCCGTTAGGAGACCACTCCAATCCCGCCAGGTCTTGTGTCTCAGTTTCAAAATGCTGGGAAAGAATTCAATAACATTTAGTGAAATTGCAATCAATTTAAAATATTTATTTACAGAAGATAAAATACACCCAGACACATCAATTCAAATAAAGTATCATAAAACTATGACAATAAGGACCAACGTTAAAAATTCCCCAAAAGTCTTTGATTTTCCCATGAGGCCATTGTATTTGACGGTGTAACTTGAAATATATCTACAGATGTTCCTTGAATGAACTCATATGACATCAATTAGCCACAACTGTCTAATGCCAAAACATCATCTGATGCCATTTTAACAATTTAAATCACAGTCAGTTGAGTATATATCTGATAGTGATAAGTTCTTATTTAATCATCTGTATCATTAACCAAATCCATCTAAAACAGAAAAACTTAACCTTTCAAGTTAATAAGGCACCAAGTGTTCTGCTTTTATATGTATGTTTGTGTGTGTGTGTGTGTGTGTGTATATATATATATATATATATATATATATATATACACACACACACACAGGTTTATGTTGTTTGGCAGTATAAATTAACATTTATTCCCTATATATTTACCCATCTTTTCTCAATTCAAAGATAATAGAAAAAAGAATGCTACTTACCCTGAGTAAATGCCAGTCATCACACACAAATATACTGACATAATCTTTGCAGTCGCGCCGTTCAGCCAAGGCCATGTAGCAGCCGTCTCTGCTGAAGTCCAGACCTGTGTAAGATGATGAGTGCAAGTTAGTTTTACATGAAAACAGTCATAATGTAAAAGCCCCTTATTTTCTAAAATCTAATTATCATCTATTAATCATGGAAACTTAATCCACTGGGGTGAAAGATGTGGTGATATTTCTCATCTGATTTTATACAAGAGAAAACTGTTCTGGGGAGTTGGGGCTTTTATTCAGCTAAAATGCCATTTAAATTAATTATTTAATAATCAAAGCAGTACAAAGGAACTTTTACCATGTTTAGCTCAGAGGGTCAACGTGAAGGCAAGGAGGTTAAATCACTTGCCTTGTGCTATATGTGCATGTGTTTATAGATCGAAACAGAATGAGAGGGACAACCGGAGGACAACTGAACTTGGCACTTGACCATGGAAAATTAGATGATTTTTACATGACTATCAAACCTTTTTGATGAGTAACGTACTCTTGAATGCAAGAGACGACCAGGACAGGAACCCAAAATTTATTTAAGTAGTTTCTGCCAACAGCAGGGATGGAGAATGGCAAGAGCTGAATGCCACTTCATTTATTTAAAAAAGTGAAATGAAAACTGATATTTTAACCACAGAAAGTCTTCTATGATACTTTAAAGGAATGGTAAAATTAGACATTCCCTTGAATGATCTAATCTCTTGAGATGAGATCACACTAGCTACAACTCTCAACAATTCTTGGACTACGCTCATCAACCTTTTTATGTCATGTTTTTTTTTTTTTTTTTTCAGAAGCCAAGAAGTAGAAGCGTTTAGTTAGCAGCTTTAGATTTTGCAGTAAACCTTTAGGGCATGGACCATCGGAGGGCTTCCATTTATCCTGGGTCTATGATATCTCTTCGTGGAGATGTCAGACAGTTTTGTTTGCTCAAAGTACTTCACTGCATAAGTTGTTATTTAAGTCTGTGGGGGTGGGGGGTGGGGAATCACATAATACTATGGTAGCTAATTACAAGGTGTCTCATTTTACTTTAAAACCTCAGCTGTTGTCACAATCAGTGGTGTCATATTCAATACTTTTAAAGATGTACCTGTTGTTTCGTAAGATGAAATCGTTTTACAACGTTGATTTATTATGTTACACATTTTGTTGACTTATTAATGTATTAAAATCATAACTGTGGAGGAGGTTTTAGTTCGACAGTGGGTCTGATATTTTGTCCAGCTCCTATATTTTCTTGCTATTTATCTTATGTGTTAAAGTTGTGGTTTTACTTGTTTTACAAAAGTGGAGAACCACTTCTTAAATGTTTGTAAATAAACTGTGCCTCATAGTACCAGACACATTTTCTCCTGTAGCAACTATCAGCTGAAGCAGCCGTGTCACAGGTGGAACAAGACACATTTACCCCGCGTGGAATCTGCAGGTCAGAAGTTGAAAACAATACCAGGGTAACTGTTGCAGCTGGTAATAAAATTATTATAGAGCTTTTTATGGCCTGTCAGGAGGCAGGAGAGCAAGTGCATTATATGATCAGAACATTTGATCCCATTTGGAAATCTTAAAAAAAAAAAAACCCAAACAAACAAAAAAAAACTGTCTCAGGTTTTAACAATAAAATCACAAGCATGTTTACGACTTTTCAATAAAACTGTCACCACGATGGGGATATTGAACTGAAATGCAATACAATTCAGCGGTTTATGCTCTTATAATCGCTCACTGCAACAGTACACTTTCAAACAAAACAAAACAAACAAAAAAAATACTCGCAAGTTGATTTTTCATTGATGTTTAGTCACTGCAGAGGAAACAAATTAAATACATAAAAAGTTATTTAATTTTGATGAAATTATATTCAAACACAAAACAAATGTGACTAAGTGAACACATAACCTCACAGTGTCCTGCGTATTTAAAGCCATGTCATTACCTGATTCTTTGGCACCATTAAGTCTGCGGCATGCAACTATCATGGCTGAATTATTTATATGACAGGTATCGAGATGCACGGATCGCAGAGGGGCCTTGTAATGCATGTGGAAAATGGGGAGAGTCAGTAACAATCATATTTCCAGCAGCTGCTGACAGGTCTGTTATGATGAGAATGCCCCATTTACTGAAGGGGGACACAGCTGTCAGCAGAGAGGACCAGAGTTTGGCTCCAGATCCTGGATTGTGCCACAAGATAAAGACCACCATGTGATGAATGAGGCATGCCAAGGCAGTCAACTGGTCCTGTCCTCAGGTACTCCAGTAGTACATACTGGTTACACTCATAATATCACTATCATACTCACCCTTTTGACATGCTTTGGGATACTTGATGTAGGAGACAGCTTTGGTGCACAGGGACCAGACGGTAATTCTCAGCTGACAGAAGGGAAAAATAAAAAGAGAGAGAGAGAGAAAAACAAAGCAGGGCAATGAATTATTTGGTAAAACAATAACAAGCACAATTATGTCAGACAGGGCTGGGGGGACCCCCCCCCCAAAATACAAAAAACAAAGTCACGACAGTCTTCTGGCTGTATGAGGTGTCTACTTAACCACTGTTTTTATAAAAGAAAATTATAACTGACACTGTCGCTGACTGAGTGTTTTATAAGGCTTGACGCTGTCAAAATTAAGCTTTAAGGGTAAATGGTGCAGTACCCTGACAAAGGTCTTGAAGTGCTCCTCTCCATGTGAAAATACGTATCACCGATGAAGTTCCACACTACAGTTCAGGAAAGCACGCAACATTTCATACGTGGATTGACAATTATGTGTTTGTGAAGGGTAATGCCTTGGAGGGATATAAGACACTTTGGTCATGTGTGTGGAGTATTTCCATTGGAAATTAACACATACTGTGGCAAGAAAAAGTATGTGAACTCATTGGATGTTAGGCATGAATTTGCCATAAAATGTGATCTGATCTTCATGTAAGTCACAACAATAGATCAGTACAATGTGTACAAATTTTGACCATTTCCCTTTGCAGAACTGCTTAAGCCCAAACGCATCTGGTGTGACAAGTTTATTTTTTCTGTCACGTGGTTAAGAGTTAAAATCTGGGTTCTGACTTTGATGGCCTTCATTTGATCCCCTGAAGTAGTGAAGTAGGGCGGAACCACAATGCTCCCTCCATCATATGTGGCCCATAAAGGGTGCTGATGTTCCCAATAATTCAACTTTTGCTTCATCAGTCATAAATCATTTTAGTTTGCCTGACAACAAATATTATTAGTTATCTGAAGTCCCAACAGAAGCTGCTTTCATTTGTGAGCTTTATTGGACAAACTATGGAGCTTGACACAACGCTGAAGAAATGTGTCAAACTCTTCACGGAGAACATCCAACTGTAAACAAAGTTTATTTTTACTCCTTTATAAATAAATTCCAATTCTCTGGAGTTGACATGTTAAAAAAATAATATTTTCATGGTGCAATTATTGTGAATTCTTGTTAGACTTGAAATAGATGAAATAGATTTAAATAGATTTTTTATTTTAATTGAGAATGTGTAAAGTTAAAACTCCAGAAGTGAGATGGCTTTCAACATGCATCCAGACAGACATCTGAACTGGGTCAAGTCTGTCACCTAACTGGTATGAAGTGTCAACTCTTCCGCTTGGCCGAGACACCCAGCTGCGTAGACCCTGCACCAACGCCTCCGCGCACACTTTCTGGACTTCCCCTCAGGCAAGGCGGCATGACAACCGGAGTCAACACTGCTTAAACACAAGCATGCTTACACTTCTTGGATCCTCTGAACCCACCACCAGCGGGATGCAGAGCAATCAAGACCAGGAGGGGAGTGTAACTCTAAACTGGCTGAAGGAAGAGCAGAGTGAAGAAAAAACGGATGGGGGATGCTTTTTCATATGGGGTGGTAAGGAATAAGATTCTGGGTTGGAAACGCTACGGTTGAGGTGAAGTATCTTCAGCAAGGATGAGTGACAGCTTTGGACTTGAGTCACATGAAATCAAATTTCTAACTCAAATATACAGACAACCCATCAGATCTATGGATCTAATAGGTTTTTAAAAAAGTGAGGGGTTACAAAGAAAATAAATATTTCATTATGCAATGGCCACAAAGCCTTGTAAGACTAATATAGTCCCACAGAGAACAGCTGGTACCAATTTCAACCACTACATCCAATCAGTATTGATTAATAAGCATTCGAGGTCAGAAATCTAAACTTGAAAACATCCCTGTAGAACAAACTACAGGCAAAATAACACCCAATAAGAAGCTGTAGACTACATTTACTGAAAGAAATTTAAAAAAAACAAAACAAAAACACTATCCATTATGTTTTTTAATTGCACGCTCATTTGAGCACAAGAGTGCACATGATGCCATGAGGCCCATCCGTCAGCGGAGGATTACCCTGCAGGCATTCCTCGCAGAAAACCATCTCAAACCGATATAGCGCATTTCTCCCCTTACAGTCTCGTGATTCCTCTAAGGAGTTTGGGCCTCTCGTTTCTCACAAAGGGTACGCTGGAGCTATTGTCCCATATAGCGGAACATCAGCTGCCTGCATTTACAGTTTGCAGTAACATTATTGCCAACAATTCTACACGTTACCAAAGCTTCAGCTGCACCAGCCAAGAATGCCATTGCTAATCTGATCCCAACCATGCAAAAACCATTAAAGAAGTCAATCTCAACAATGTCCTTGGCTGAAGTTTTTCCACCCACAGTTCATCGCCCCTCAGTTGCTAAAGCAGGATTAAGATGAATATGCGAGTGGCATTTTGTGAGGTCCTGAGATAAATGATTGGAATTCAAACAGGAGATGACTACTATACATAGGCTAAGTTGGAGCAGTGTGACTTTCTATTAAATCGGTGATTTGGCGCCTTCCGCAATTTACAACACTTGTTTTTTATGTTCAGTAAAAACAAAGCAGCTGAAACCAAGATACCCCGAACAGTGCTCCACAATACTTCCAGAGAGCTAGACTAACAATGCACCTGAATCCAATGTAGTATTCTTATAGTTACAACCAGATAAACAATTGTGCAACAACAAATCAGACAGAACATAGTCTGGCTGGAGTTAAAAAGCAAGAAACAAAGGCAGCCAGACACACACACCGCCAGCTAAGCAGATTTAATGGCACTCAGACAAACAAACACTTACACAGAGGTATGATCCACACCACAGGCAGCTGTCCCTAAACAAGTTAATATAGCAGGCTGTTTATGAGTGAGGCTGAAATTTAAGCCAGACATGAGCGCCCGCCTGGCACTACCTAAATGAAATATTGGGCTGAGGTTAAGGCAAGGTCAGTGGGTTCCTTGGGCAAAGCAACAATAAGTGTTTGCTTTTCTTTGCTCACTTTTCCCCCAACCATCCTTACAACAAAAGGATGCACAGTGGTGTTATATAAACCAGCTACTTATATTCAGGTAGTGACAAGTGGAGGTTTTATAAGTGCAATGCCCAAGCCAAGAAATATTGCAACATAAGCTTCAAGTGAAACCTTTTTCTGTGATGACAGCTGCCTTCCTTCAAGATAGTTTTGCAGAATTTTACATAACTTAGAGACAAGGTTTATTTCTACACCAGCCATCCACAACATTTAAACCTCTGACACAAAGTAAATAACACTGCCCATCTTCTACTGTTTTCGGCATTCTCAAGAATATTACATACATACAGTGTCACGTCTTGTGATGGCAGATGATTTCTTGTTGCAATGAAAGTGGCTGAACTAGTTTAGGTCAGAGGGAATGAGGATCACTGTGTTATAGCAATAAAGTTATAGTAAGAGCATGAAAACTTATCACAAAGGAACAAACTTCATTGCGAAGTACAGAAATACCTCAAAAGGCAGATGGCCTCTTTCTGGAACATTTTGCCACCAAATTCTTCCTTTCCTCGCACGATGTAAACATATATGAAGCAGTCACGCTGAAGCACTAGCTGCACTGTTCTCCAGACCAGACAAGGTTGTTGGATCAGGAGTCATGTTCAGGATGACTGACATGACTCTGTCATATTCCACATGGCCCGAGCTCTTATGCCCTCTCACCGGTTACAACACATGCTCACTATAGACCGATAATAAAAAAGCAACCGAACACATCTTCATTAGTGTGGGTGTAGTTTTTCTGACTTCCATCAACTCCAATCAACATCTCTTTACTGTACCGAGCTGCATTTGGCCGATGCACAACGACACACGCAAGCAGCCTGAGACTTTATACTTCTGCCAAAACTAAATCACCACTAGGTTCGGCCACATGCCCCACCTTCAGTGATAATTTTCATGCTAATCCGTCCATAACTTTTGTGTCAAACAAACAAAACCAGAAAGTAGCACCTTTGAACTTGATATAATGTGTTGTGTCCGAGGCTGTTCATGGCTCTCCATCCATCACGTAATAAATCTTGCAATCCAAATTTACTGAAACAACACTTCTGTCTGCAGATGTATCATGTCAAGTTAGGTTTGAAATAAATAAAAAAACCTATGTCCCCATCATGTAATTTAAAGTATAAGAGTTTTTTTAATGAAAGTTGGGCATATATATGCACTTTTTAATACTAATCTACTACTAATACTATTAAATCACCAATAGATTACTGAAATTCAAATATGTCTGAGATCCTCAAAAATCTAAAATTGACACTAAAATGAATATGCTGACTTACAATGTACAATAACTATTATGACAAAAACTGTGTAATGAAAAAGTATGTAATTTTTGAAAAGTCTTAATACAAAATGTTTATATCTGGACAAAAAAAAACATGCCAGGCAGGCAGTCTAATAACACTATTAAATCATAGTTCAGTGAACTTTCTCACCATTTGAGGTCCCAGTTTCTACTTTATCAAAAGGACCCAAGAGTATGGAAACATCTTAAAGATGAACTGCTTTTCATCTTTTTCTTGATTTTGAAGTGCTATTTAAATTGTGTGTTAAGTTTCTACAATTTTAAAGTGGATTCAACACTGCACTAGATTTCAGAAAAGGAAAAATAAACCAGGAACAAATTTGGCCTTCTCAGTACATTTATGGACCACACTAGGTTATTCAGTCAGGCTAATAAAATTACTTTAAAAAAAATGCTTGCAAACTTGTTTACTTAATTGCCACCTTACTGTAACTTCTGCAGTGATCTACAGATGACGTTCACTATTGTTTTCTTCAATTTCACAGATGTTAAGTTTGCTATTGTTCTATCTTCATTCTCAATATATCATTAAAAGAACTTGCTGCCCAGGAAAATAGCAGCCCTGTGTTGGCAGGCCACATGCACATTACACCCATGCCTGAGAGGTACTTGAGACCTGCGTCTGATGGGGCACTAACAGGAGGAGAGGAATGAAATCAGGCTGAATACAGGCAGCAGGTGGGGGGTGTAGAGGCAGTCAAGAAAGGCTCTGGTGTCTGGCTATTTTCAGGTCCCCCCTTCCTTACGGGCCAGCAACAGTTGAAACCAGACAAGCATATGTATAAAAGCACTTCCATGCACAAACCAACTTCACGCTTACGTGGAACTCGGCGGTGTTGAGAATGTGACGTCCGTCCGGACTCCAGCGTGAGGAGACTAGTCCTATTGAACCCTCATCAATCTTACAGTGCCAGTCCAACTGTTCAAGAGACCACACCTGAAGAAAAAGACAGAGACAGAGGGACGGTAATCATCCATTTCTGATGACATCCCTCAAATATTTCCAGTACCTTCCTTAAAATCGACTTTAAACAGTAGGAGACACATAACAATCAGAAACCATGAAAGACTGGCACTGGATCCCGCTTCAAAGGTAAGGTATTTGGCACTTATATGGAAAAGCTTTGAATAGGTGTAAATATGTAAATAACAGTCACTTCTGTCTCTCCTGTTATATGCTTAAAGATATGTACAATGGTTTTGCAAGTATTTTTCCCCCTTAAATAAATGTGACATACACAAATTTTTCAATATTTCAAGTCATCTAAAACAATAAAAACATTACACACAATATGCAAAGCTTAGAAAAAATGAATGACGTCTTTAAATGCCATGTCAGAAGTATTCAGAAAGCTATTAAATGTAAATAAATTGAAATTGTTATAGATAAACCAATATATTTGTATTCTATCTGCTTTATTAAATGATAAACTTCAGCAACTGGGTCTGGTTTGTATTTCTGATATGCATTATTTTACATATTATGTATGGTCAGTGTGTTTAATCGACTAAAGATAAATATAAAAACAGTAGAACCTTTTTTAAAATTGAAAAACAAATTTTAATGTTAAGCAGTCATGTAGAAGAGAAAAAAATCAAAAACTTAAAGATCATTTTCTCAATACATTTGTTCAAGTTTGAAAATCTATAGCACTCCAAAATCTTCTTCCCCATCTTTAAAGGAAATGATAAAATAAAATAATAATTTTATCAAAATAATACACAAATGCTATTTGAAGTAGGACATATCTCAGGCATATAACACCATTTTGAGATCTAGAAAAAGGGGACATGGTCAGTTATTGTGATTATGACAGACCTTTTAAATTCAGTTTAAGAGAAATATTCCTAGTTACTAAAACAAACAAAACACTTTATCAGTCAATAAATCAGTTACGCTAATAAAATATAAGAAAGAAGCAAACAATAATTTTCTGCCAGCACAAAAACTAACCGATCATAGTACCATTAACTCTATTAAACTAGAAGTTACTATTTACACCACCTTCAACTATCTTTATTAAATCGTACCTGTACCAGTCCTCTCTTGTACATGGCACAAAGAATAAAAAGAGAGTCAGAAGACCACTCCATGTAGGATATCTGATCCAGACATGTGTACAGCTGCAGGATTTGGAGAGTGCTAATATCTCGCACCACTAGCCTGTACTGTACACAGGTAGCCTGAGGAGTACAGCCAAAGAGAAAAAAAGAAAACAAGAACCACATCAATCTAATCATTTCAATTAAATTAGGTGATATTTCTGCTGCATTGAACAAGAAATTACAAAGCTTACAGCTCACATGCTTACCAGATATTTTCCATCTGGGGAAACTTTGCAAAGTTGATTAGACTGCTTAAAGACCTCAGAGAAATTCATCTTAACATTGGCAAAAGTTCCTAAATAGAAAACAGCACAATTTCATACACAGTTGCAGTTTCCGAAAATGAACACGCGATGGCGATATAATCCTACTGATTGAAAAGCAATCACGTAGACGACACAGACTCATATAAACTTATGACAGAGAATAAGCTAAAAATGGCAACAACGGACAAACACAAAACAAGGTGTAGTTTTCTTCAGAACAAAGTGGGGAAAATGATCAGACTAAAACTAGTTATCTTCAATCAGCCTGGTTGACTGACTTGTATGAAGATACGGCAACTTAAATAAGGCAAGACATAGTCAAAAACTTGTTTACTTATCTGTTCATAGTATTCACCTTAGTGTAAATAATAAAGAAGATCTTTAGGAAATAAGCACCACGACTAAAACATGAAATCACCAGTTAGATGTCACTGAACAATCGCTGAAGGCTAGCATGTAGCATTGTTAATAGCAATTTAGCAGGTAATGTTATTTTGTCGTCCAAAACTTCATTTTTTACAACATTTGCCTCTCTAGGCAACTACGTAACTTCTATACATTATACAAGAGATGTAGAATGTTCTAAGAGCTATTTAGGAAAGATTTTTTGAATGCTCATTAGCCTCTGGGATCATCCTTAATCCAACTGTTGCGGGTTTGTTATGAACGTTTAACGGCGTCTCAGCGCTGTCCAATCAGCACCTGGCGCCAGCACTTTGCCTTCTGGGAAATGGAGTTTAGTACAGAATGAATTTCCCTTCTGCGTCATCGTCATACCGCACGTGTAGCAATTTAAAAAAAACATCTAGACAACAACATATCTTTGAATAGGAATCAGTTTAAACATTTTGCAATATGCTACCCTACAGATTTAGTATATTTTTCAAATTTTATAAAATTCTAAAGTCATAAACCTTGAGGCCTACATTTATTGTATTATTTACCGTTTCACAACTTTGGCAGTGGGTTCATATAAACTATGTTAACCCGTATCAGTTTCTAACTGTTTAATTACTGTTTTTGCAGACGTCACTTTAGCTCTTCTAAATTGAAAAGGTTTCCCGCTTATGTGCGGCCAAACCGCGCTACCGCCTCTCTGCTTCTCTCTCAGCGCAAAAAACGCTTCACCTCCTCCCCGGTCTCATCAGCACAGCACACACTTCTCTGAAGAGCATGCAAATCAGTTTCCCTCCTCTTTACGGTTAATATTGCTTCTCAGAAAAATCAATTATCTTCAGCCACTCTTATCATATCTAAAAACGATCGTTTTTTTTCCTTTCTTTTTACATCCTTTTCATGTTGTTATATTTTATGGAGGGTCACTTTCTTGGCATGTTCGACAAACAGACAGGTGCTCATCGCAACACAATTCTTGGGTGTTTGGATTGGAATAAAAATAACCTTCAGGTAGGCCAAAGACTCTTTATCTCTGATGATCTATGTGTAAGTGATTAGTTTTAAACTATATATATATATATATATATATATATATATCAATTTCACCTTGGTCGGAGGCGGGATAAGCGTGGTTAAATTTACAAGTGCAGAATAGATAAATTATCTATTCTTACCTATGGAAGAAAAACATTTATGTACATCGATATGCATACATGTGAAATTAAATCTGAAAATGATAAGTGATAAACAGATTATATATATATATATATCTTTAAAAAATGTTATTCAATTTTATTCTAACTGTTTTTAGTCGATAAATTTGATTGTGGAGACTCCCATAACCAGAACTTAGATGCTCTGCAGTCACGTTTTAAGTCCTCATTGAAGATATTTCACCTGGGCCCAAGGAGGATGGAATCTAAAACAATTTTAAAAATTAATTTCTTCTCATTTGGGACTCAGGTTTTAACAGAAACTGGCCCTTGGGAGGGCTGTGTGCCTTTATGTATGTTGTCATGGGTGCCGTAACCCGGGAGCGGAGACGCAAAATAGAGACAGGTGAATATGGCAGAAGTGGCCTATATATATA
>JAOWBL010000022.1:3944826-3960460 GCA_028564865.1 Zenarchopterus dispar | reverse complement strand
CCTAATGATACTGTGACATGTAGACAAAGAACCAGCAGATGCTGTGTTCTGTTAAATAATAATAATAATAACAATAGTAATACAGTTGTTAAAGCAAAAAACTATGAAATGCAATGTTAATGCAGAACAGTGTAATTCATATAGTATTTCGTATTTCTGTATTATAAAATTTGACTTTTCAATTACTGTCTCACTTGCTTTGTTTAAATTTAAATAATGAATTCTACATGGAACAAAAATGTTAATGCATTTTAAAGCCTATCGTCCACTTTATCAGTCTCCCGATACAATGTGTTGAACCTATAGACTTATTTGGTAGTATGACTTTATGAGTTTTAACACAGTCACCTGGATTAAAGTTTTCCTCTTGTGTTTATGAACACGATCGTAAATATCATCTATTCCCACTCTAAGAAAAGATACGCAACGTTCTGAAATCCCCTATAAGACTAAAAACAGTATGTAGGTTCCAACCTTTTTTTTTTTTTTTTTTAACCTGCTGACTTTTTTTGTTTTCTGTCTGGTTTTGTGAGGCGGCAGATATCTGCGGGAACAGCGGGAACCTCCAGCTCCAGCTGTCCAGCAGCTGCGGAAAAACTGGAGTCGCGCATTTGCGCAGTCGCTTGTGCGCGCCAAAAGGCCCTTTGTCATTTTCTGTTCTGTTTTCGTGTATTCCATGTCGCCTACTTTGGATCATGTGGCACCGATCAAACGTTTATTAACCAAACTGCGTGGCTGCAAGACCGGTTCGAAGAACAGGAGCAAAACAGGTCTCTCTCGGAAGTCATGACATCACTTTAGATGTTTACAAGTCTGCATATCTTCAATCGATTCAGAACAGACCAAAGTGAAAAGACTCCTCTTGTGCCGAGATAAGCCTACAGCAGTTCACCGACGGAACTGGATGAAACGTACAACAAATTCGTTGAATCTGATAAATCATTAAGGTTTTGCTCTTATTTATTTGTTTACACTGTGTGTGTGTCGTCCTTTGCACTCGCAGTTTTTGTTGTGCAGCCCTGCAGAGAAGTTACTAAGGAGATGTGACGCTGCGCTGTGGTGCGCAACTGCGAATATGGGCTAATAAACTTGTTCGACCTAATATGCCCAAATGGATGTTATGCTGGACGTTAATCATCAGAATATCCAACTGGGGACCGAGTGGAAACTCGAGAGCTTTCTTTATCAGCGTTCCGGTAGGCCTGCTGTCTCTTAGATGGTCTGGGGTTGTTTCAAACACGGATTTATTTAACGGCTGGGACATAGCGCAACTAAGCCCCCCGCCCATTAAGACAGCCGGATCCGTGAACATCTCTAAACCGTCACAATGACGACGATAAAAATTCTGCAAATTAAAGGGAGCTTCTGGTTTAATCAAATCTTCACCCAGCCCACTTTGCACCACCTGGACAATCTATTCTTTCGAACTGATTTTGGAATCAGGTTGAGCAGCGAGCAAATCGTAGAGAGATGGATGATGCCATGTTCAGACTTTGAGGAGTTGAAGCTTCCCCTCAGAGGGAGTGAGGAAGGCAGGTCTGGGCACGCTCAGGCCCCCTGGTACCTGGTGGCACCTGGCTAGGACTACATGAGTGTGATCACACCTTGACGAATGTGTGTGTGTGTTTTGAAATCCTTTCTCTCATTGAAAATGACCACAAACCAACATTAAACAATTCTTTTTTTCTGCAATTACCTGACATTTATGAAGCTACACTTCAGATATTCATAGATTTAAAATGAATGCAGAAACAATCGAGGATGCTTGTGTGTTCTGCAGAGTGATCTGTCCCTCATCCGACTTCCCATCCTCTAAGATGTCCCAGTCCGCTGTCGCTGAAGAAGGAGGCACCTTTGAGCACCTGTGGAGCTCTCTGTGAGTTTCAACAACACCTGCTCATGATTGCTTTTCTTTCCATCACAACCGTGTCACGGTTTTATTCAAAATGTGATGTCTGTCATACAGTAACTGAATCGTATGTATCAATATTCCGTCATTTAAGACATTAATTTAAGAGCAAGTTGGAATTATTTCTAATCTAACTCAAAGCATGTGGAACAACAAAGAAACTTTTGTAGCTGCCTGTTTTCGTTCGTGCACACAATTGATATGCTGTGATAAATAAAGAAACATTGGTACTTTTTTTTTTTGATAGTTTATTTTCAGTAAGAAGCAAAATGAAGTTTTAAGTTCCAATATAGCTAGTATCCAAAAAAGTTATTTGATTGGAGTTTAACATCACATTGTTCTTCCTTACTTTAACCAGTCTTATTTATTTTAGAAATCATGCTTTTTTCTGTTATGTGACACACAGATACATTTGAGTTGTGATTTTTCTGTATAATCTTTGTTCAACGTGTATCCATGGTACCGTGTGGTCGCAGGGAACCAGACAGCACCTATTTCGAGCTCCCCCCAAACAGCCGACCAGGTGAACACCCAGTGCAGTCTACGTGCACTCCTGGGAATCACCGGAACTCAGCAGAAGTATCCATGGACGTCTACCACATGAGAGACATAAACGACAATGTCATGGTAAGAACTCGAGCTTGTGTTGCATGATCATTTCTTCTTGAGAAGCAGCCTATTATTTCTGATATCTGAAGGGTTATAATCTTCTGTAATATATCTTTATAACTGCTTTTGAGAGAAAACACATACACACATTTACAGGGATCCTTTTTCCCTCCTTGCTTGTTGTTTCATCTTTTTACTTTTTCCCTCCAGTGCTGAGGAGATTCCCTCCTGTGTAGTTTCCCTCTCCTCAGCAGCTTTTTCCCTCTCTGTCTCTCTGCTGAATGGCCTGTTGGGACTCTGGGGTGGGCTGTATGTGTTGATTGTGGGGGAGGGCTCAGAAAATCCCAAGTCAGGGACCCCTTGCCGCTCCACTTTAGAGCCATCTGTAGATTAGGGTGTGTCTGTGTGTGTGTGTGAGCATTAATAAGTATGTGAATATGTTTGCAGGTGAATGCACAGCTTAAACCTGCCTACAATCTCAAACAGAAAAATCTGTTTTTGTGAATAAAAAATTAGCATTGATGACACAGTCTCTTATATGAGAGACTGATCTTTGTCTCTCATATGAGACAATCTTTAATACTGCTTCAGATCCGATCTTTTAGTGGGCAAGCCTGGGCTTGTGTGGCTGGTTAATTAATTATCATGACAGAAAAAGGAGGAGGCGGAGTTAGCATGTGTTGCCAGATGCAGGTCAAGTGAAAGAGGCCGAGTCAAGTTTGGGAAACAAGTAGAGAAGAATAAAGGCAGGGCATCGCTCATCCTCCACCATGCCCCACTCCACAGGAGGGTTACCTGGCCATGCAGAGCTTTACTGTTACAGTCATACTTGACTACAGCGCCAAAAGTCCTACAAGAGACAAGAAACAGAAGCATTACAGAACCACATCTTATTTATCAGGAGCCTTAAAGATGCTGTGTGATGTGGTAAGTGGATCCAAGTTGTTTATAGTATGACATAATAATATTTTACAGTTGAAAATTGGGCTTTGATGGTTTGGTAAAATTGCATTTCATGTGGTTAAAATGTTGTCAGACAGCTTTGAGTAGCATTCCTGTTTTCAATTTCTTGAAAATTTAACAGTTGAAAGAAATAATTTAAGTTTTCTCCTGAGAGTGCAAACATTTGTAGGACTATATGATTCAGAACCTGATTAAAAATAAAATAATATTTTAGACGTGTTCTTTTGTAATGAATTACTCTTTTTTTGCATCAGCTGGATTCATTTTAAAAGATGGATGGTGTAGAAGAAGAGGCCTCTCATATGATATAATGACTTATTAGATTTATAAGATTCTCTGATTTTAATATTTCTGCATATATATATATATATATATATATATATATATACATATATATATATAAATATATGTGTGTGTGTGTGTATACATATATATATACACACACACACAAATATAATCTTTTTATCTTTTTAAAAACATAATTTACACAGGTCTGAAGCCTATTATCTTGTTTTTGCGCTTTTCTAAATTTTACCAACAGGGGGCAGTCTTTCAAAAACAACTGTATTGCCTCTCTTCATCCTCACCTCTGTTTAACCTGTTGCTTGGAACTGGTCTACTTTTGATGTAATGCCATTTATTAACATATTCAAGCTAAACCTTGTTCTGGATATTTCCTCATTTCAAATCAGCAACAAGACAAAAATGCAATTTTAATGATGTTAATTCTGTTAAAAGTAGCCATGCCATTCATTTCAATACAAATGTTGATGTAATAAGTCGTTTTAAAACAGTCTATTACGAGGGTGATACTTTTTTTATCCTTATCCTATTATGTTTCACTCATCCTGACAAGTGAAGGTTGCTACAGGAGGCTTATGTAGCTCTCTCAATGTTTTGAGTCTTTAAGCTTGGTTTTGAGTGGCAGCTACTAGGATGCCTGCCCATAGGGGACATCAGATGATGCTGGGATGAGAAATATACACAAACACACACACACACATTTGCTCACGCAGCAGCAGAGGAGGCTTTAGCTCTGTTTCAACTTGTTGTGGATTGAGTTCAAGACGAAGCACACCTGTGAGTGTATGTGCCTGTATGACAGTGTGTGTGGTTGTGTGAAATATTTTCTGTTGTCAACACATACACCTGGGCTTCTTTTGTGGCTGCAAAGCCCCTTTGATAATACATTTTAGAGGAAGATTTCAAAGGCGGTAAACAATGACATATTAGAAGGACGTCAGAATGTTCATGAGAAAATCAACATCAGCACATATCAGCTTAAATGTTACATGTCATATTTTCCAAGGGGATGAGCAAAGTTTTATTTTAAATAATGTATTCCTGATGTGCACAGTTTCGTGGGAAATGTAGCCTGAATGTAAACAATTAATCAGCTGATTGGTAGTAGTTGCTCTGAAGCCATTTCTGGTGTGTTGTGACGCATATAGCTGAGTTAGAGTCGACGTATCGATCCAAACAGGCACACAAGTGAGCATCCTTCATTTAACCTGCCAGGTTTGCACTAAGTCTTGGACACTGACCTTGGCTTTCATCTTCGGGACCACAGCATGGAAGTACAGGGGATTTACATTGCTTGGTTTTCTTTAGCTTTCTTTTTGTTTGTTTGTTTAGAGTTTTACATTTTCATGGTAGTTCTTTGGATCTGAGGATAGAAATACAGTGGAGAGCCTGGGGAATTTATGAAAATGTTCACGAGGGGAAATGATGTCATACATTATTACATTGAATTAAAAAACTGAAGGTATGCTTTGTGAAGGGGAGAATCTAATAAAATCTAAAGAAAAACTTCTACATTTATGGTAAATATTGGTTGTGTTTATGCTGTGTTCTTATTATCAACACACTAGTCAAAGAACATGGTAAGAGGTAGCAACAAAAAAAAAATACATGTACTATGAATTTCTACTTATGTAAAGGTATCAATATCATATACAGTAAATGAAATACCCTAGTACAGCAAAATGCTGATAATTATTAGTAAAAGTAAAAGTGCATTTTGAACATATGAGAACATAATCACTATTTTGTCAGTCCATCACTGAGGAACAATGTGCCATTAAAACATTTCAAGAAATTCAGAATAAAAGACTTATCAAGATTTGTAGTTTACATATGACATTAATGGTTTTGTGTCACAAGAGCTTTGTATATTTCCTGCCTCATCACAAAATGATGCTTTGTGACAAGCATTTATTCCTTTGGAAGACTGTTATTTAGTTGAATTCTAATGAAATAGCTTTGCAATCACCTTCAACATCTAAAAACTAATTAAGAGTATTTTATTTTTACTATTTTTTGTCTTCAGAGTCTGCACAAAGAAGATATGCTAGAATAACTGAATTAGTTTGAGTGGATGTAAATGAAACATCAAAAATGTGAGAGTTTATAGCAAAATGAAAGACTGTAGACTCTGCGTGTTCTTGGTGAGACTTTGCATTTTGATTAAACTTGAGTTAAGAGAGTAAAATTCCTTATATCACATCTACATCTTTTCATTTCAAGTTTAAACTATGTTTTAGTGTCATTGATAGTGATTTCCATTCAGCACTGAAGCTTGAAACGTTTAGAAGAGTCTGTGGTTCTAAGAATGTTAAGCCCCCGCTGCTTAAAGGTTGTATTGATATACAATACAAGATGTGGAGGGATCTGACCTTTGAACTCAGTTCTTTCATGTGTTTTGCTTCTTCTCTCTCTCTCTCTCTCTCTCTCTCTCTTTCTATCTTGCACTCTCTGTCAGACCAGACAGTGTTTACTTAGTGTAGGCCTTCACAAGGTGTTTTGGAGCGTGTGTGTACATGTGCCCCGGCATTGCAGTCTATGTCCGGGCATGCCGTAATTAGAATGTCGTACCATTTTTTGGGTTCCCATCCCTCTTTTACCTCTCTGCTTCTCTCCCCTCATCTCATTCTATCATTTCTCTCTCTCCACACCAGTCCTCACCCTTTTTCCCTGTCCTGGCAGCACATGTGTGAGTGTTTGTGTGTGTGTGGTACAGTATGCCCACTGATGCACACCTTGCTTGAACTCCGTGGTTAGGCTGTGCTCCCACACTCTCGCTGATCTAGTGTTTTTGGACATTTGAGTGGCTGAAGATTTGACAAATGAAGCCAGTGTTCTAAAGGATGTACTACGTGAAAAAGAAGGTAAAGTTTTTTTGTCTACCTGTTGGGCTAATGTGTGTGCGTGTAATGCATGGCTACATCCATCTGAAACTCCTATCAGTGTCAGTATCTTCTGCATCATACAAGCAGCAGGGACGAATCTTTGAATATACAGTGACGATACATCAGTAATCTGGATTATTTTCCATTCATTATAAACTATTTCACTTTTTTTGTTACGTTGCTAGGATACTGGATTTTCTGTTTTTTAAAAGAGAATGACTGATATATGTTTATGACAGAAGGTGGCCAGGATGACCTTCGCTGGCTGTGTTTATTTATTTATTTTGACTGAGCAGTAACTTCGAATAATGTTTTGTGCATACTTCAGTACATCAACTTTTTTGTCGTCAGAGTCATGGGGAAAATGGGGAATGTCAGGCAATTAGGCAGAGCAAATATTCTGGGTTTTACAGCTTGCCTCCCATAGCCCCAAGGAAGCTGCTGCGGGGACTTCACAACACCAACTTATATTCATTCATTCGCACACTCACACACAAGTTTCAGAACTGTGATGGTTTTTAATTTTTCATGTGTAAATCGTTCGAAAAGTCCCAGAGGTGATCATGGAGATCTACCTTGAAATTTACACACAAATCATCACAGAGTTTACACAGATCTCCCTTCCCATTGTAATCTGACCTTTCTTAAGCCTCCAAGCCCCCGTCTCTCACCTCTACCTGTGTCCTCCTTCTGCCTTTCTGCTCCCTCCCTCTTCGCTTGCTTCATTCTCTTCCCTCCTCATTTCTCCCCAGTCCCAGTACAACCTGCTGAGCAGCAGCATGGAGAGCCTGGGGAGCCGTGCAACGTCCGCCAGCCCCTACAGCTCTGAGAACGCCTCTTCGTCGGCCGTGCCCACCCCTTCGCCCTACTCCCAGCCCAACTCCACTTTCGAGGGCCTGTCGCCTGCCCCGGCAATCCCCTCCAACACCGACTACCCCGGGCCGCACGACTTCCAGGTGTCCTTCCAGCAGTCCAGCACCGCCAAGTCCGCCACCTGGACCGTGAGTACACACACTTTTGTGGCCTTGACGTGCGGCGAGCGTGTCTGTACACACATGTGTGGTCTCTCTGTTTCTACCTGTGTCTACCTCGCACATGCACTAACATTCGCACAAAGACGCTCATTCTCCCACAATCGCTCAAGTCTGCACATGTGCAGACATGCGGTGTGCAAGTGAAAGTAGAGCATGATTTAGTGATTCATCTTGTCCCATGCTCACCTCTTTCAAATCTGTAAGGTGAAGAGAATTGAAAAAGTCTGGTCTCGGGAAACTTTTTGGAGAAATTCTGTCCTGTATGTGCATGTTTAACTTCTATGAGTCAGGTCATAAATACGTAAATACAAATCAGCATTTTAAAGGACACGATTCAATATCAGTTTGAAAATCTCAAGTTTCAATAGTTACCCTGGTGTATGTGTAATGGAATTGTATTATATTCTGCTTTTCTTTATCAGTGCATTGTAACTATAATGTGATATAACATGAATAATGCTAACATTTAGCAACGATCATCATAATGTCTACATTTTTGTTTCCTGTTTCTGCTTGCTATTTTATAAGGGGGAATACTATACTTTGGCAATTTGTTTTGAAGTTTAAGGGCCAGGATCAATTCACACACCTGTTGAACAGGGACAATATCATATGTACTTGTATATATTGAAAATATGACACCCACACAGTGGGTTAAAAAAATCAGAGTAGTGGGAGCAGTACAACTCAGAGGAACCTTAACAGGGAAATAAACTGAGGAAGCACAAAGAAGCACCTGAAATGGGAGCTGAGTAATTTGTCATGACCCGATGAGTAGTGTCTTGCTGGAAAGGTGTTACCTCCGAGTGTCACACAGTTGACCTCCCTGAAACAAGAGACAATCTGCTCTTCCTTCACTCAATGTGTCTGTGTGTGTCTGTGTGTATTAGTGCACTTTTGTGAGTTTCTGTGTGTAACTTTGGTCCTCCAGGACTGTGTTTGCTTGAAGTAACCATCCGTGGTGTCTCTTCTACTCAGTCCTCAGCGATGTAAGAAGATCCCCTCTGGACATTAGAGCGGTGGTCTTTGACCTGGGCGCTTTTCTTCTTCTGTCTCTTTCTTCCCCACGGTCTTAGTACACACTCATGGCTGTCACCTCTGGCGCCTAAAGTTTCTCCCTGTCGTCTTTTAAAATGTGTCTATCATCTCCTTTTCCTCTCTCACATCTTTGGACTTAAATCTTTCTCAGGGCCACGCTTCATGAATGGTATTCAAAGAAAACGCAGTCAAATTATTATTTACTGCGGTATTTACTGCAACAAACAAAATCAGATTCTTTAGTTGAAAAGATGTGTAGTAGTTGTATGATGAGGGTGTGGGGGGGTGAGAACAGGCTCAGAGTTGAAAAGTGAATGCTTTTTTTATATTTGATGGGGCTGATAATTCACATTTATTCAAATTTCGCCAGTAGTTTGCAGATATTTGTAATATACAAATAGTAACCAATTGAGCCCAAGAACTTCTGTTGGTTCCTTTCTAATACATCTAAACCTTAAAAGTTGTCCCTATTATGCTGTTTTTATCCTCTTTTTGTTTGTAGATCATAAATGATGACTATTTAAACTAAATATTAAATGCACAAAAATAATGTCTTCATTTATCTAACATGTATTTCAGTGTAATGACATTAGAATGGCTTTTCAACCAAAATCGGTGAAATTGGTAAGAATGAAAGTTATGTGTTTTGTGTACACTGATGTGCCAAACTTTAGCTGAGTTTAGTTTGGATTATTGGGAAATTTGCAGCTTAGTAACATTGGGCTAAACTTTAAAGTTTACCTCACTGAATTCTTATTTGCTTCATTCTCCCTGATGTTCAGTGAGAGTATAGTTTGTCATACTTCCCATAGCCTCATTAATAAAATAAGTAAGATAATATCATTTTATTTTCAATTTCAAGGAAACTCCCAAATGCTCCACTTGTAAAATGATAAAATATGTTCTTCTTTTTGACAATACTTTTCAAATCATCACTAGTTTATGAATTGTTTATGAAGCCCTGCCTGACCATTTCAAGTAAATAATTTTTTTCTCTCTTTTTTTTTAATGTGTGCGTGCATGTGCATGCATGTGTGTGTTACCACCACCAGAGATGAAACAAAGGAGTGTTTGACAGGCACACGATGTAAGATATAGATGATGAAGCAGCAATAAAAGGATTGTGAGGAAACCTGTGATTATTTGGATGCCTGTACTGCCATTAAAGAGGAGGATTAGAAGGAGGGAGAGGCAAGATGAAAACTCGTACGTTTTAGGGAGTTACTGTAATTCTTTTGTTTCATGTAGTACGGGTGATTATAAGATTGATTTAGCATAAGAGGAGGTATTTAATTGCTGTTATATTTTAGAATAAGGGTCTTTTTATCTGTTAAACACAGCTTGACAGTGTACCGTATGATCTTGCACGAAGTCCATTATCACTTTACAAAAATTTAAAAGTTAAAAATGCATCTTACAAAAAAAAACGACTAGTTGCCAGACTTCAATTTGCTTGGGGAAAAAAAGTGTCAGCTTTTTGATGAGGCTGATTCACATTGTCTGAATGGAGGTAACAGTTCTTGTAGCCTGAGGCAGTGGGGAATGCCAGAAGCCATGTGGGCATATTGAGTATAATCTACTTCCTACTGTACCTGCCCTGCCTCCCACTCTTTGTGCCTCTTGGTAAAAGCGGGTGGAATGAGTTGCATTGGGAGATTGCAAGAAGCTTATCTCCCTATTGCATTAAACATTTCTCATTAAATCCCATCTCCTCAAGTTTTAAACAATGTAGATGATGAAAGGTTAGGTGGCTGTCATTTGGGTCTACATGTATTTCACCACTGAAACTGAGAACAGAGCACAGGACACAATCCTTTTTCTCATCTATCATGATGTTTCCACATACAGTAAATCCATCCAAGCCCAGGTTAATCTAGTCTGGTAATTCCCCCACTTGTCTAGTCAAGACACCAAACATTAGCTATATCAGCACTGAAACGCTGACGCGTTCTTCCCTCTTTAAGATGACGCCTTGGCTTGGATGCAATCAAGCGTTACCAGAGCTGGAAATCAGATCTAACACCTCAGCACTGTCAAATAATAAGACTTCTTTCCATGCACTCGGATTCGGTGTGTGCGGGCCGAGTGTGCATGCGAGTACTGTATGTATCATGAGTGGGAGGGGGTTGTGATGCGTTGGGGATGCAGGCTCAAGCATGCACTGCACACCAGCCTGTGAGAAGCTGCTTTTCCCAGCTATTAGCGACTCTCCGTTAGGACGCAGGTCCCAACACGCCCTGCACAATGCATCCTTCCCTTCCTTTCCTAATGCATCATCCACAGCCACATCACCATGGGTCTTCGTGCCAAGTGTGGGATCTAGGAAAACTCACTTGACGAAGGAGCGTTTTCACGTGTATTTGATTCTTCAGATGTGTTTTATCAATTGCACCACACAAAGAAATGCCTTAAATTGTTCTGATTTTATGTGATTCTGATTATTTTGTACTGAATTAAGGAGGACTTTTAAACTCACCTAGAGAATAAAGAAAACACATTGCCTGACCTTCACTAATTTCAGTTCTGTATAACAATGTTTAATTTCAACACAGGTCAGAAGACTGGGGTGCCATCCACCCAAGAAAATAATTAGTTTAACTTAAAGCGGTATTCTGTTGTGTGTCATGTAACAATCTTTATAAGACTGGGTCTGTGTTCAGATGTCTGACAGAAGAACCTTTTAGGATCTTCAAGGACTGTGCTGCT
The DNA here is from genome assembly GCA_028564865.1 of Zenarchopterus dispar. Lineage (NCBI taxonomy): Eukaryota > Metazoa > Chordata > Actinopteri > Beloniformes > Zenarchopteridae > Zenarchopterus > Zenarchopterus dispar. The sequence continues at coordinate 3,949,013 of JAOWBL010000022.1, read as the reverse complement.
AAATAGTAAATAGTAAATTCAGACTAAGTAGGCTTCGGAGTTTTCTAAACTGAATTTAATCCAGTATAATTATAGAGTGAGGGAAGTCTGATTAAACTTTGAGGACATGTGCCACATGACAGTTTAAAGAGTCTTTGTGTGTATGAATGTGCATAAATGTATTTGATATTTGTGAACCAAATTTGCAGTGGGCAAGCTGCTGCTTGTGTATATGGATGATGGTCTGGCAATTATCACCTCGTCTGCAGGAGCTTGTCCCAACCTGCCACCACTGGTCCTCCAGCATGGAATGATGGGTGGATGGATGGAAGCAATAGTCAGTGGCATTGCTTTAAAAATTGACCACATACCTAGGGAGAAAATTGTACAGAGATTTTGCGAAACTACAATCAAATTGAAACAATTTGAGTGCGCTTCTGGATATCTATATCCCGGTTAAAGTGTTTCTGATCACATCTACTGTAGTCATAGGCTATAGCCATGTATTGTTTTGTTTTGTTTTTCAAGTTAATTTGTGTTCCAGTCGTATAGTAAAATGAAACCTCCTAATAGGAAGAAAGATGTCCAGCATGTAAATAAACGTTAAAGAAAATTGACATATCTGTATTTTTTTAGACTTCAGATTCAATATTTCTCATTGGTTTAGATCATTATAGAGGCTCACAACTGAAGAACTCTCCACAAGTAAAAGTAAGACATCAGAGAATGGCATTCAAATTTTTTAAATTACTCATCAAAGTTATTTTTTCTGTGCAATTTTCATTACGTTTGGTACAAAAAATCTGTCAGCAGTACTACTGAAGCATAAAATACTGTCCCACAGTATACTGTGGTTTAAAGCACTCTCATAAACTTGTTTGCAAAATTTAAAGGGACATTCGGAAGTTAAAACAACTCTAGGTATATTATTAGATGGTATGGAGAGTGAACTAAGCATTAAGAACCCAAACAATGTAAATAGGAGCAGTTTTAAGGTAGAAAGGACTATTTGTTTGCAGCAAAATGACAATTAATGTTAGCGCTGAAGGCAACAAAGGTACGCCAAAAAACTGTCATAGAATAGCTGTTCTAAGTCCCTGACATGCCTCAAAAGTGATAGTGTAGAAAGGACCCCAAGGGATAAACTGGGATTATTTTAACATGTGTGAATGTGTACAAAAAGTGTATCAAAAGGACTATTTGTAAGAGAATCTTCTTTTGTTTGCTGCCTTGTTGTCATACGTTTGTACAAGTTGACTACCGACGTCTGTCAAAGAGTGTTAATAGATGCAAAAGGAGGAGAGTTTATGGCATCTGTTTCTAACACTTCCCTATTTTGTCATAAATATATAAGTCCCAATTCAATGGGAACAATAGTCATAAAAAAAAGTAGCAGTTTGTTTTGGCATAGCTCTGTTACTTCCTGTGCTAACATTAATCTACATTTTGTTGAAAATACATATTACGTTCCAACTAAAAAGTGCTTTAATTTTGATTGTTTTGGTCCACAGCAAAAGTTTGGATTATTTCACGTCTTGTAATAGACCTATGCTTGTTTTATCTCTGAAATGTTCCTTTAAGACACACTTTTTCTCCCATATCAGTTGAATGTGTCCTCAGCTGTTTTTAATGTGCTGACCTCAGGTCTTCATTGGATGTGTTCCTGGCGATACTTTGGACTTGTCTGGTCATCATGTGAGCTTTGACACTCTTTAAAAAAAACCTCACAATATACAATTTGCCGTCTCCTGGTGCTGCTTTGTTCAATATAGTACTAAGAATACATATGTGCAGGGCATTTCTTTTGTACACCCTCAAACAGATCTAACAACAAATCACAAGCATAGCAAGCATGTTTAGAACATCTGTTAAAGAGGTAATGAACGAATATTTTAGTGACAGAAACAAGAGCAGTAGCACGTTTATGTCCGAGGCTGATGTAGTTGCTTAACTAAAGTTCTCACCTTTGTTATACTAAATTATACGTCTTATAATGATTTCTTTTGTATGTAACAACCTTTGATGCCATTTCCTGTACTTAGGTTAAATCGGGTGGAGTTAGCCCACAGTTCAGAGTTTTGGCCTAAAAGCGGAACGTGATGTAAACGATCTCATAAATGAAACATAATTGACTGAATCCAGCAGTGTCATCATCGTTATTAGAAAGTTTCAATCAGTTTATTCAGAATAAAAGCAGGGAACAGCAGTTTTTGTTTTGGCACTTTGATGCCCATTGACTCAGGGCTGTAACCAGTTTAACGCCAGTTGATATTAATCTCTTGTCAGCTGTCATTGAAGCTCAGTTGTGAAAACAGATGCATGTCCTTGTTAAGCTTATTTATATCTGCAGTGTACCTTCAACAGTATCACCGTCATAATTACTCCAACTTCACATCAAATTTTGAACAGATTTCACTGAATTGTGGAGTGGATTTTTTTTTTTTTTTTACAATTGGCCAACACTTTGTGGCTATGGCATTTTAGACCATTTCTTTTGTAATCCCTTTAGTCACTTAACTTAAACGTACTTTGTTTTCCCTCCATCTTGCCCCACTCCCTCAGCCTTCTCAATGAAACAAAGCCCAACCTATTCATCGTTTAAAATCTCTTGTTTGTACAAGAGGATACACATAAAGAGGATACTGTAAATCCTACAATGATTCATTTCTTACTGCAACACATGGAGCTGATTCTATGGATTGTACGTGTCTCAGGTTCACGCTGGTTTGTGTGGTGAGTGTGTTGAAACATCATCTATATCAATTATTCCCAAGCTTATTTCTCCAGAAGCCCTCCCCCATTAGGTGTCGCGGTATCACAGGCTGTCTTTTTTTTGTTGCATGGGTAAAGTCTCTACTTTCTACTCTTTAACTGTTAAAATCATTATGGATAAATTCTTCTGGACACATCTCTTTGACACTGAATTGACTTGAAAGTGAGAAAGCTCACCTCAGCACAGGTGAGGTACCATCTTCAAGACTGCAAGCTGGGATACCCTAGATTGATGACATAATTTAATTACCTCCTAAATAAGGTTAATATGATGAGCAAATATGATACACAAACAGTAGAAGAACATAAGACAGCTGCATCTGTAGGGGATATTGTGGCTTCCCATCTTCCAGTTTTTTACTTCTGTCTGTGAATGAAGAGTACACTGCATGATGTTTGACGCAGAGCATTCAGAAGATTCTCTTATTGGTCTCATTTCACACAGTGAATTAGTCTACAGAGCCAGTTGTACAGTTGGTCTTTCAAAAAAAAAAATTATTTACAGGTTCAATAAAAAAAAAAACACCTTCGACGGGCTGGCGACCTGTCTGGGTGTACCCCTGCCTCTCGCCTGAAATGGGCTGGGATTAGCTCCAGCAGACCCCCGTGAACCAGTAGATGGATTCAGCGGATATAGAAAAGGATAGATGGATAAAAAAAAACACAAGTACATGTCCACATGAACATTTATCCATCAAATCATGTTAGGTACCAAATAAAACACTAATTTGATTGACAACAATATTGGTGACACCTGTGGCTCTCTTTTCAAAAAGCAAAGGAGCAGCCTAAATGTCCTGTTGTGATCCTGTGGGAAAGCAAACCAAATGATCTCATGATTTTCTCATGATATTGCTGCAACATTTAAAAAAAAAAGTTGTTTAACAAGTTGTGTGTCTGACTGTTTTAAATTTTCTCCTTTTTTTCATTCATGGTATGGCCATGCTGTTGAGACTTGTTAGGAAAAGTTGAGTGGGAACAGGCAGTGTTGTGCACAGATTGCCCTAAAGCTCTTGGCTGAGGGCATGTAAGCACAGTATTGGAGTTTGCTCTGTAATACAAGTAGTCGTAATAGGACTGACTCGTTCCCAGCCATCATCGGACCCGAAAAACATTCTTAGTGGAAAATTTGCAACTACGACATTCTGCACAAAAATAAGGCAATTAGTCCGACTCCATCACAACTTAAATTTGACAGTTCCGAATGGTATAAACTTAAATGGTATTAGATTTAAGTTTCACAAGATGAGCATCACGAGAGAGGGTGGGGCCTAAAGTGATTAACATCTTTTGCTTTTTCACACCTGATAAAATACACCAAGATAAGAATTCACTCTCACTGAAAAGTTGAAAAAAAACATGATGATAATAATAATAATAATAATAATAATAATAATAATAATAATAATAATAATAATAATAATAATAATAATAAT
>JAOWBL010000022.1:3931034-3944726 GCA_028564865.1 Zenarchopterus dispar | reverse complement strand
AATAATAATAATAATAATAATAATAATAATAATAATAATAATAATAATAATAATAATAATAATAATAATAATAATCGAACATGCATTGATACATAAAGAATAAATTTCCCAAATTGGCTGCAAAACATACATTCAATGATTGGACAGGACACAGGACATTGATTCCTGGACTTCTACTGCACATAAGCTATTTGGACCTTTTTAAGGTGGTGTCACACAGATGAAGAACCCCTAGACCTGTTATCACTTACAGGGAGAAATACTTTCCTAATCATTACAGGAGGATGTCAATGTCACTGAAGACTTCTTCCGCATCAGCTGACGTACTGATTTTTATGAGGGAAATGTTCTGTCACATTTCTAAGGTACTTCACTGCTTGGCAAGTGAACAAAGGTCTCAATGAGGACATGTTAATGATTTCAGCTACTTTCACTTAAGTTATTCTGACTTGAGAAGCCGTGAGCTTCTATGAAATGTATGTTTCACAGAGGATCAGTTGACATAGAATCTGAGAAGTGGTGTTTGAGGACCAAGTGGATGGCTTGTTGCAGTGAAAAACAAACAGAACATAAACAGTGCACCATCAGTAAAGGACTTGAAAAATGAAAGACATAAAAAGAATAAAGGAAATGCAGCATAGTTTACATTCACAGTAGGCTGTAGTGTGCAATTTAAACTGGCCCACATTTGTAGAACTGGTTGAAATAACCCATGAGAGAACTGCTGATAACATCAGAATAAAAGAGGCCTACAGATGAGTTTTAGATAACAAATATGGTTAATAATCATGATCAGTTTAACTCAGTTGCGTAGAAAAGATGTTCAAAACTCAGATTTCCATACATACAACACTCTCACCATATTGTATTTCATTTGATTGAACTTTCCAAATAAAAACTTGAAAATGAAAATGATGCTTTAAACGGAACCTGTGCTACACGCAGGATTCAGCAAGCAATTGGCTTTCTATTTCTCCCCTTTATGAAAAATGATTTAAAAAAAAAAAAAAAGAATGTAGGGGATAAAATTTCACTGGAGCATTTTCTCATGGTGCTCTGCAGCTCGTGAGCTGCTCGTTCTGTGTTTCTGCCATAGGGGTGTGCTGTTGCATTTTTGTTCAGACCTATCACAGCAAGTCCACACAGGACTGAACAGACTTTTCCTGGAAGGTCACAGGTTGTGTTGAGGCATGTAAATGTTGTTCCATTCCTGGAGATTTCTTTTGATGCGTGTGTTTCTGGCATTTGCATGCATATGCACATATACATGAATGTGCATGTGCAAATGCTCATAATAGGGGGAATTATTCAGGACTCAGCTTTAAGACAGATCAGAATATTTTTATTTAGCCTAACTCTCAGTGAGTGACTGTCTTCTGAGATTTCTATGCAAAATGTTTTTACTTTTATCCACTATTGTTTTGTGTTTTCATGTATGCAAGTATGTATGTGTGCGTCTATTTATTTATCACAAACCTGGAACACGCATCGACTGTTTTTTGGTTTTGTTTTGACTATAGTCGTTTGCTTATAAAATCTGAAGGACACCACATCATTACCAATAATTTTTTAAAAAACCATACAGTTTAACAGAATCTAATTTAAAATAAATGCTAAATTGCTAATCAAATGATACTTCGTATGGAAAAAAATTATGATAAAGACAGCAATGATGCCATATGGTTACATGGAGGTCAAAGAGAGGAAAGCAAGAAGAGGATTCCTTCTGTATTGTGGGAGGCTGTTTAATAATTGAGGCCTTTTGCAGCATAACTAAAGGGATGGCTCAGAGTTACTCAAGTCAGCACTAACTATAAACTTTATCAAAAAGGAAAGTTTTAAGCCTTTTAATAGAGAAAGGATATCTGCCTCTCAAACCCAAGCTAGAAGATAGTCCCAAAAGAGAGCATCCTGATGCAATCATTATGTATTTTGAAGATTTTTTTGGAGACAAATACTTAAATGCTTAAACTATAAACTTTGCATTTGAAGAGAAAATAAAAACATCCTGCAGTTCAGTTAAGACTTTGAAGCTACAAATTTGTTGTTGCATTCTGGGAGTATGTGGTTAAAAAAAAAACTATGTTTATTTCTGAACATTTATTTTTTCTTGTTACTCACAACTTTGAAAGTCAGCATCTACAGTAAGCGCTCTGTTGACTTCCTTTTAACAGGCATTGAGTGTGTTCTTTCTCTTTCCAGTACTCACCCTTGCTGAAGAAGCTCTACTGTCAGATTGCCAAAACCTGTCCAATCCAGCTCAAGCTGTCATCCTCTCCTCCACATGGCAGCATCATCAGAGCCATGCCTGTCTACAAAAAGGCAGAGCACGTCACTGAAGTGGTCAAACGATGCCCCAATCACGAGCTTGGACGAGACTTTAATGACGGTATGATGAATATGACTTTTCACTTGGCCTGAACTGATTGTATCATGTACTTTTATCCAAAACCGCATACACTGTAGAAATGTACATTTTGTTCATTTGATAAGTAGGAAAGTGTTTTGGGCTAAATCAATAAATGTACCTGTTTTTATCTACTGTCCTCAGGTCAAACAGCCCCAGCGAGTCACCTGATTCGAGTGGAGGGGAATAACCTCTGCCAGTATGTGGATGATCCTGTCACTGGCAGGCAGAGTGCCTTTGTGCCCTATGAGGCTCCACAAGTGAGTGCTTCATCATCTAAATGCATCACTGACGCATTTCTTTCCTTAAAAGACTCATGACCTCAGAATATGAGGTGATGACGACAATAACTACCCTTGTTACTGTTGGTAGTACTTGTACTAATTATAATATCAATAATGATGTTAGGATTAATATTATTATTGACCCTAGGGTTGTTGTTGGCCCTAGGTGGTTGTTGCTGTACTGTCTCTTTTCTCACCGTCATTATTATAAGTGCTTCATTTGCAGGTATACGTACTACTCCTTCCCCGTGTATATATGTAGGTGGTCAAGTGTGTATTTGTGTATATACATAGATGTAACTGGTTGCCTATATGTTTATAATTGAATGTATGTACATATATGTATGTTTGTGTATGTATGCACATACATTCAAAATGTATTAACTTACACACATCCCCTTTACTCTCTCTCTCTCTCACACACACACGCACACAAGCTCATTCATACACCAATTTCTGTTTGTCCCATTTTATTTTATGTCTATTACTATGTCTGTCTGCTACTGTAATGCATCTCATTATGAGGAGACATCACACGAACACTACAGTGATCACCACACTACACACACCGCACCCATCACTGTCTTGTCTTTTTGTCACTCCTGTACTTTTGTGTTTCACATTGGTGGTTTGGTCCTCCTAAGCACAATAAGGAATTCAGATGTTAATAAAATATGTGAGATTAGACTGTAAAAGAGGAGTGGTGAAAGACACACACCTCACATTAATGCATCATATGAAAATATCTGCTGCAAGATTAAAATGCATATATATATCTCTTGGATAAAGGTTGTAAGGTTGTACCAAATCATGGTGCTAACCATTAAAATATATGCAGACCAAAAAAAAAAGAATTTGAGGCAAACATTATTCAGTGAAATCTAAACCCTTTGGCTCTGAGGTTACTTGTCATTATTGTTTAAATGTTTTAGCACCTTAGCATTGTAACAACACCACAACATTTTGTATAATTTAGCCAGACACGTGACAAAATGTACAATTTACCGGTCACGTTTGCACAAAAAATGCAGTCATTTTCAGTGAAATACCTCAAAGTAAGCACATCTATAAATATAGATGTCAGGCAAGCCCAAACAGGTACAGAAATCATCAGCTATGCACCTGAGGAGGTTAATGAAAAGCCCAATTGTCTCACCTGACTTCAAAGTGCACTGCTACACCTCCCTCTATTGGTGACATTGTGGTCTGAGAAGAAACTGTTTTAGCAATAAAAATCTTTGAATGGCTTGAACCTAAATGACTAGCTGCTGTGTGTTTCAGGTGGGAACTGAGTTTACCACCATTCTCTACAACTTCATGTGCAACAGCAGCTGTGTGGGTGGCATGAACAGGAGACCCATCCTCATCATCATCACTTTGGAAACCAGAGAGTAAGTCAACAATTCACACACGAGCTCACACAAAGTACTTTCTTTGACTTCGGCAAGAGGTTTTTCAGTTCTCTGAAATATGCTCACATGGTATTTTACGAATTTTCATTCATATCAAAGCACAAACACGTTCAAATGTCGGTCTAACTGTAACTTTTTTTTTTTTTACAACTATAATATTCACAGCTATTGAGACTTAAATATTTGATACATTTTATTTCCTCAGAGCTTAACAAAGAGGTTTTGAGTAACAAATTTTCTCTTGTGAATCATCTCTGCAGTGGGCAAGTGTTGGGCAGAAGGTCATTTGAGGGCCGGATATGCGCATGCCCCGGCCGAGACCGCAAAGCCGATGAGGACCACTTTCGGGAACAACAGGCCCTGAATGAGACCGTGGCCAAAAATGGGAGCGTCAACAAGCGCAGTGAGTTGAAAGAAACTAATGGACGCATGGAGATTGCCAACACATTTGAACATATACAGATCATGTGACATTTAAACTGCTAGTTTAGGTTAATTGTTGTTGGACATCTAAAAGAATAAAATTACAACATGTGAGTGAAACTTCAATTATAATGGGTTTTTTTTCTATTCTCTGCAGACTTTAAGCAAAGTCCACCAAATATTCCCAGTCCAAATATTAACATAAGGAAGAGGCGGCACGGAGATGAAGAGATTTACTATATTCCTGTAAGACTGCTATACAAACACAGATCATTTTATATATTTAAAATACATATACATTTATATAGACATTTAAAGAAAGGAATTTTTTTTAGTTTAAACATGATTTTTTATCATTATAATCTGCAAAATTCTGTTTAATAGCAATATATTGTATACGCTGACCACAAGAGAATTTTTTTTTTTCTTCAAAAATAGGGGGGAAAGTATAAGGCATATTTGTATTCCATTTAGGTTACTACATGTGTTGCGTTTGTGTGCAGGTTCGTGGGCGGGAGAACTTTGAGCTTCTCATGAAGATTAAAGACAGTTTGGAGCTGGTGGAGCTGGTGCCACAGCCCCTGATTGACTCCTACAGACAGCAAACACAGCAGCAGCTGCTGCAGAGACCGTGAGTCACTCTAACGTAAACAAACATATGCGCAAATAAACATAAATGTCTATTCTGACACGAATTCTATCTAAACTGTGACTGAAACGAGTTCTCACTCAAACACCAAGATAAGATACAGATGAAAATGTAAAATACTTGAGTTTCTTCCGTGTCAGTCACACGCAAAATATCACCTGTAGTTTTTTTTTTAAATGGGACTCTGTGTGACATGTAAATAAGAACAAAATACAGTAGAACCATGCCGTCTTTGCTTCTGGAAAACATCATTAACCCCAAACTTACTTTTGCTTCTCTTGGATGCTCTTTTTTTCAGCACTGATTGACATTTTTGTAGTTGTTTTTGTTCTTTATTGACACTCCAGCTTTTTAAAGTATTCGGCAGGCATTAAAAAAGAAAACAAGAAAAGAATAGGATTTCTCATTTTTAACCATTCATGGGAGGTTTGATGGTGCAGTGCTTTACACTCTTCAAGTAAGTCAATCACTATCATTATGTGTAGAACTGGAAAGTTTCCGTGCTCCTAGTGGCCTGCGATGGACTGGCAGCCTCAAACAAAGCAAGTATAAAAAAAGGAAAAGAGAGTGAGAAGGGCTACAGGTTGGTTACGTGGTTAACACTGTTGCCTCAAAGCAAGGAGGATCTTGGTTCAACTCCTGGGCCTGCCAGGAATCTTTCTAGGTGGAGTTTACATGTTCTCCTCATGCTTGTGTGGATTTTCTCTGGGGACTCTGGCTTCTTCCCACAGTCCAAAAATGTGTGTTAGGTTGATTGTGAATGTGTATGGCTGTCTGTCTATGTGTGTAATGGACTGTTGATCTGTTCAGGATATACCTCTGCCTTTTACCAGCAATGAGCTGGGATGGGTTAAAACCCCTGTACAGGATTAAGTGGGTATAAAAAATGGATGGATGGAGAGGTGAAGACTTTCTAAGTTGCCTGTGCTACGTCCAATTTAATATATAGTGTAAATTATTTCACATTTGTATTTACTTCCTTGTGATGGATTGGTGTCTCAACCTTCAACCTCCAAATCTGAACATCATAAAAACATGAGCTTTCTTTCAAACTAACTAGACACTTTTCCTGAAACTTCTTTTCTTCTTTCTAACAGGAGCCATATAGCATCCCCTTCCTCTTATTCTCCCTTGTCAAACATGAACAAGATCCATTCACACGGAGGCCTCAGCAAGCCACCTTCACTCAACCAGATGGTGGCCCAACAGCCTCAGCAACACCACAACCCCAACGCTTCCATGGCTCATATGGGTGAGTGTTTACTCTGTGTGAGAGATGTGTGATTTAAACAGAATTTGATTCACACATTAAAGCCACGTTTGAAGCCAGCGTTGGACAGTTCTTCACATTAGCTTGATGCTTGTTATTTGATTAATCACCCTGCCTTTCTCACAGGTCCAAACATGCTCAACAGCAACCACTTGCAGGCCAATGGTGAAATGAACGGTGGCCACAGCAGTCAGAATATAGTGTCTGCTTCCCACTGCAGCCCACCCCCTCTATATAACCCTGACCCCAGCCTTGTCAGGTACCTCACCCTGCAGTGACACTCCTTCTTTATCCTCCTGTAAATGGCCGGCTGACAATCAGAAGCACTTGCTGGGTTAAAATGTGAATTAGTGGCATGTTGATAGAAAAACAGCTTTATTTCTCGGCCACGCTACAGTTCCTTTTTTTTTTTTTGCCACTTAATCTGATTAGATTGAGCTGTGCTATACAGTTTGATATGATCATGGCTGCTTTGTAAAGGCTTGCCGTCATATAACAAATCATTTACCAGCTTTAGCTGTGGTCTACTGGAGAAAAGGCAGCATGGTGATATCATACAGTATATTAATTACAGGGGAAAGGTTATGTTCTGGGGTTAAGTTCAGTCAATATATTTTCAGTAAAAGTGAAATGTATATTTTTCTTTATGTTTGTTCCCATAATTTGGCTTTTATGAAAGAAAACTGTCTTGTCTCAAAAAGAGATTAAGCGTCAAGTTACTTTTGGGTGGCCAACAAAAAACAGAACAACTGGTGTTCATATTACTCCTCAAATACAAAGTACTAAAGTAGAAACGCAGGTGTGTTGACTAAAAGGCTTCATTGAAGGGCTGTGCATAGACAGATATAGCATTGTCATAAACATGAAACCCATCACAGGCATGAATGAGGCTTTATGAATGTATACAGATGATGTTGTCACATGTCATCACATTTTTACTGCAAGGCTGACATTTTATGACATATTTGTGATCACAACCTGACATTTACCAAGACAACAGTCTTAGATATTTATAAAACTTCACTCATGTTCATGGCAGATGTTATGTGATGTTTTTACAGTGTTATACAGTGATGTGTGCTCCCTTCAAATAAAGCACTACTATGTTGATCAGCCAGGAAAGAAAAAAGAAAGACATGTCTCATCACTCTGATAATAAAGCCAAGCTGCTCAAAACAACAATCCTGAGTTAAAACAACCTTTGGTCTATTATTAGATGGTAAGGAGTTTAAACTTTCATTGGGGGGAAAAAAACAACGTAAGTCGAAGCAGTTTTTGGTTAGAATGGAATCTGTGTTTGCTGGAATAAATTCCTCAAAAATGTCATTCCATCTAAGTGATAGTGTGGACGGGGCCCTAAAGACAACCCGAGATAAGCAGAGGCCATGAACTGTCCTCCTTTTGTGTTTATTGACAGTACTTTGCATGAAATCAGTAGTCGACTTGTACAGAGCAAACAGACAAAGATTCCTGTACAAAATGTCCTTTTAATACACTTCTTGGGCATATAAAAAGTTAGGATTACCTTGTTTTGCCTTTAAATACACTATCCACACCATCATTTAAGTGGAGTGACATTTTTGAGTCTTGTCAAAGGCTTAAAACAGCAATTCATTTGGACAGAGCTCAGTTGTACCCTGTGCTAACATTCACTGCCATTTTGCCAAAAATGCTTCTACCAATCTAAGTCAAAAATGATGAAAGTCTACAGTCACTGCCAGATAATAACAGACTCAGGGTTGTTTTAACTCTGGAATGAACTTTTAATTGTTGTAGACTATGACTGTTTTTAGTGTTAAACCCTAAAAGCAGATCAAAGATTTCTTCATGCTGTCACTGTGCATACAGGCAGACTTTGCATTGCACTTCTACAGTTTTTCTTTTTAAAAAATGTTTAAGTTTTACCTAATTTAAGGCTGTTTTCTATGTATGTGTCAGTGCAGTCACTGGACTTGCTAACGTGCATTTGAAATTTTTTATACAGTGGACATTGTCCATCCTTTTGTTTTCTAGATTACGATGTTAATTGAACAGTTATATTGTACAGTAAGACTGTTTTTGACGATTATTTTGTATGTTACCAGAACTTTAAAGCTTCATGTATTTATAATAAAGGCTCTTCACCAAAACAAGAATGGCCCCATGAATCATTGATCTAAATGCATGTTTATGGTTTTTCTTCCACTGCATCTTTCAGGATGTGTAGTTTCTGAACACTTCAAGCAAAGCTTTGGACAAAATCTTTAACATAAACTAGTATGACATGTAGACATAAGAGAACACTGCATTTTAGTTCTGTCGAAAATCAAATAGTGACGATAATTATTCTGCTACAGAACAATTACACTTTGCTCATGTCTTTTGCATTCATATATTTCCTACTTTCAGCTTTATTGCTGTGGTCTAAGCAGCCCTGCTTTTCTCCCCATACAGTTTTCTCACCAGTCTGGGCTGTCAGAACTTCATTGAGTACTTCACTTCACAGGGCCTTCAGTCTGTCTACCATCTCCAAACTCTCTCTATGGAGGTAACCGACCTGCTGCTGTACTTATCGTCTCACTTATGCATTAATTTCTGTTGTGAGGTTGTGAGGTTGTGTGTGCATGTGCGTGCAAGTGTTTGTGTTTATTGAGCTTCACAGGGGAAACAGTATAAGAAAGAAATAAAGACATGAGACATAAAAAGGGAGAAAAGTGAAGATTAAAATAATCTGAAAACAGTTGTTATATATTTATTCATGCTTCATATCAAGATGTATTACTTTAGACTCATTAAATGCACATCAGTGCTTTTTGAGCAGGCCCAATTTCAAATGAGTACACAAATCTTATTGTTTCCTGTTTACTTTTGTTATATTCTTACTCTCCTCCTATGTTTAACTTTGTGTCTTTAACAGGATTTAGGTGCACTGAAGATACCGGAGCAGTCCCGCCTCGCCATCTGGCGAGGTCTTCAGGACATGAAACAAGGTGCTTCAGTCCAGCTTCCCACCTCTACGCATCACCATGACTACCATGGCCAGCAGATGCTTCGCTCCAGCAGCAACATGGCTGCCTCTGCCATGGCGGCCATTGGAGCTGCGGGTGGGGAACTGCAACGTCAGCGGGTCATGGAGGCAGTACACTTTCGAGTCCGTCACACCATCACCATCCCTAACAGGCCCAGCGTTGTTGGAACGTCAGGCATGGCAGCAGCTGCCGATGAGTGGGCTGATTTTGGTTTCGACATACCTGACTGTAAAGTGTCACGTAGCAAGCACTCCATCAAGGAGGAGTTTATGGAAGGTGATATTCACTGAGCAGCAAAAACAATGCTCTGACTGCTTTATTTGTGCTAACATCATCCCATTACATGTGGAGACTGTCTTTCACTGTCATAATTTATTGCAGAGATTTTCCATAGAATGAGCTCCACTTTTAAATGTGTAGAAGTGCACTTTGCTCAGCAGTCTGATTTTTGTGTTTCTGCAATGGTTATCCCTGTGCAATAACATGTAGCACATTTATTTTACAATATTCATTTACATGGAAATGTTCACAATGTGTACAAACAGACTTCACCAGCAGCAGCAGCATGCTTTTTTCAGTTTCATGTTTAGATAAGAAAAACAGTTCTCATCTGACCTATTTATTTTTCCTTGTGGTTTTCCTTCACTTGTACAAATGTGGATACTGGATCTTGTAAATGTTTTTGAATAGCAGTGGTCATAAAAGAGTATTTAGGTTTTAATGTTTCTCCTGTTTGAACCAAATAGAAAATGGATAGTAAACCAAACTCAGAGCTACAAGAGCACAGTCACATATACTTCTAATAGCTATTACAATGTAAGAACCCTCCAGTTCTGTATGTTTTTATTCTTTTATTGTTAAATTGTCCTTCATGTGCTTTGACGTTAACAGTGTGTAAGTTAATGTGTATTACAAAGTTGAATATTGCTTCCATATTTTAATAAGTTGTGCAAAATATGGTGTTTCCTCTTCTATAGTAACACTCTGACAGGCAGTTATTATGAGCAGTATTATAATTATTATTATTATTTTAATTACCGGGGTCCAATTAGATTTGTAAATAATAAATTAAGACTGGCATCACTGTTCAAGACAGTGGTATTTTTGTCCTCTGTATATTTTCAAAAACTTTGCAGTGCATCGTGGTAATACTCATTTTGGCTGAATGTATAATCAAATGTTTATGGCACTTGTTTGTAGATGTTCAATAACAACATTCCAGTTTTATTTCTATTTTAATTATTGGCAAAACAAAAAGTTGGATTTTTTTCTCCCATGACAGATTGAATTTTCTAGTGTGATCTTCAAAGAAACATCCTGTCACCCACTAAAAATCAACTAGTCAGAAATAAGCACTTTAATGCTTTATAGGTAAACTAAAATAAGATTATCAGTATTATGCATCTCCATGGTGTAAATAGAAATGTTTTTTGTCTAAATATTATGATTAAGCTTTTTCTTAACACCTGTTTTGTAAAGAGATGTAACGTGTGCTTGTATTTGCTGTGGGGTTTTCTTTTTTCCCTTTTTTTAATGAAAACATTTGCCTTCCTCGATGTCTATTATCAAAAATAATAAAAGAGTTACAACTCGTGACCCCAGTTTCATTTGCATTTATATTGTATTTGGCTAATAAAGATAAATTGTCATGCGTCAAACGCATTATCACGACTATGATTTTTCAGGTTTTGTTCGTAAGTCTGCTGGACAAGGTCTTATCAGTACCGGTATCGTTTTCTGGGCTCTACTAACCTGCTCTACCGCTCTTCTTCTGCTGTGCGGAAGTAGTGACGTGTTCACACCAGAAGTGGCTAGTGTAGCTAGCTAGGTAGAGCCGGGTAGTGACACAGCGGCCGCATCAGGTAAGAAAGGTTTGTCTTTGTTGATTTTTTTTCCTGTAACTTCATACACAATAGATACGACATTTAAGCCTTGTAATTAAGACTGAAAAAACGTTTGCGTTATTCGTTGACTGTAAATGTGGTGACTCGTGAGGGGTGTTATTTCCAACGGTGCTAACTGGCTAGCTGAGGAGCCGCTAGGCAACGTAGTACACTATCACCGGAAGTGAGTTGTCAGTTTTTTTTACTTTATTGCTGGTAGTTGTAGTTCGAAGATCTTCGTGTCACAAACGCTGTCAAAGGCACAAGAGTCGCTTAAAAACTACAATTTTATTTAAAGGTTTTTAATATTTGGTCCCACGGAATTGTTGGAAACATAGTTTTATAAATGAGTTTGAGGGCAGTTTCGAACGTGCTGAAGCTTTAAAAAAAACTACAAAACCCAGACAGGCAGCAGTTTGGACCAAAGGGTAACGTGCATGCCTAGTTAGCGATTTCAGTGGCTAATTTCTAAGCTAATGCAAATAATTATCAATTGGATACCGCCACGAAACGGTAGTAGCACTTACAAAAGTGCTGCTTTCTTTTAAACACTGTTATAGTTTACCAATGAACCAATTTAATTAAACTTGACAAATCGGTAACCATAGCTTATTGGCTTGTAATGCTGGCATAGTTAGCTAGTCATAACCAGGAACAGTTTTACACGATCAGACCTTTTTTGGGGCATAGACTAAAGGTTGAAACTAAAAATCTAATTTAATGTAACATTGCAGTAAATTTGCGTTCTTGACAAATAATGAAAAGTATGACCAAAAGCTATACTGGGCACTATAGGCTTGTCGATTAACTATACTCTCTGAAATTATAATCCATGAAATACAAGACATTTCTAAGTCACAATTACAGTAAAATGAAACCTACGGCCAGCAACTAAATATTTGAACTGTCATATAATTTTAGAAGTTTAATCCTGTACTATGTAACACGGTATATTTCTTATATTGTAATTAAAATAATTTGTAATTAAATTAATTTGTGACTCCATCGTCTCTTCTTTACTCATATCTTTGAAGATAAAGATACAGACAATTGCTGAGAATTAAATATTTGGAATTCCTTTACATATGAAAGAATTAATAACACAAAGAGTTAACCTAAATTCAACTATTTGTTAAGCATGTTTAGTGTCAAATCTGAGGTGCATTTCTTTTTTAATTTCTTATTTTAGAAAACACATTATTTTCAGTACTTTTCAATATGTCCTATATCTCTCCAAACACAAATTTTAAAAGGAGGACATGCTTGATAGTGAACTGTAGATTACTTACCACCATATCTTATATACTCTCTTTTACCCTATTGGTTTATATCCTCACTATCATTAATCAAATTGATTTTATCTTCATTGGCAGAATGTCAGAAGGAGACAGTGCTGGGGAGTCAATCCATGGGAAACCATCTGTAGTTTCTTCCTTTTTCATAGGAATTGGACAGGTAATGTGGCTATTAGTAGGCTCATATGAAACATGATAATATATTTATCATTTGTAATTTTTCTTCAATAATTAATAATGTATTATTGAACTGAATTGAGTTAAAGTTGCATACAGCATATGGGCAAAGCTATAGTGATTTTTGTTTTGTTGATTAGTGATTCTAACTTGTCCATCTATATGTAGGAAATCTTGTTTAGGTGTAATGTCTAGGTGGATGTTGTTCCATCTATTTATATCATTTATTTTGCTTTATCTTTCAACAGGTCTATCAGTCATGGCTTGACAAGTCAACACCATTCTATGCTGTGAGATGGGCACTCACTCTACTACTTACTCTTGTCTACATGATCAGAGTGTACATACTGCAGGTAATTCATGTGTTTCACTTATTTTCATATATATATATATATATTAAAAATGTATTTATATTTTACAAGAAAAAAATATTTTTACATATTAGCCGCACCAGACTTTAAGCTGTGGATATATACGTTGTGAAATGAGATATTTACAAAGAAAGATTTTGTAAATGTTTATTTACACACCTTATTTGTTTCCGAACAGTGCCTGTAACGCAACAGTAAAATGGCTGATCAAACAAAACAGAAAAGTCATTAACTTTTTTTATCCTTCCTGGATAGACAGATCAATTGCTTTCAACTTAAAAACTGCATCATATGCTTTTCTTCATGTACTTTCCATGATGAGGGTGCGAAAAATATTTTGCATTCGTGCTTATCGTGCTGCATTTTGCGTTGAATGCGCCAAAAACTAGCATCTTTATCTTTAAGTTGGCCTCATGCCTCTGTCTCGTTTTTCCATCTCCTGCACCCCCTGATGGCCGTTAGCAAAAAAAATATATATATATATATATATATATTTTTTTTTTTTTTTCTTTT
>JAOWBL010000022.1:3862004-3907189 GCA_028564865.1 Zenarchopterus dispar | reverse complement strand
TATGTTGTTTGTTATGTATTGAAATTAAAAACACCACTGGATTGTCTTTCTAAAATATTTAGAAAATGTATTATCTAAAAATCTATTTAAATAATATTTTTGTATCATTATGAATTAGAATATTGGATAATGGTCTGTATTTGCCATTTTTAATTGTATATTTGTATATTTCATTTTGTACAGATAAATGTTTTATAAAATTTTACAAAGATTAATGTTGTACCATTTGAGACAGTTTTTCCATTTTGAATAATTGGGGAAAAAAACTCCGTCACAAATATTACAGGTTCTTGTAAAAAATGAGATCTATTAGTGACAAAACTGATAATCGTGATGATTATCAAACCCCTGTATCCCATGGAGCCAGGACAACAACACTTGATGCTTTTGCATACTCATTTGTGAATTGTCCTCCAACCATTTATTATTATGCATTTTACACCCATATATATGGAAATAATGAGGCCCAACTAGTTAGTGTCTCTCAACTAAATAAAAGCAGCAACAAATCCCTTTACAGCTCACATCAGATTGTCAAACCCAAGTTGAAAAAATGAAACATTTTCTTGCTGTTCTGTATGTGATGGGATATTACCTGGATGCCATGACTCCATGCCTTGTCCTGGCCTCAGAGTTTCAGCTGGAAGGAGACTATTTGATTGGTGGACTTTTTGATATTCACCACTACAATGGTCAACTTCATGAAAGACGACCAGAAGCTGTTGACTGTTCAAGGTAAGCTACACAAACATATATGTGTGTGTGTGTGTGTATATATATACACACACACACAATCTCGCTGTTTTTTCTCTTACAGTGGACGTTTCTTAACAACAAATTATCGGAAGTTCCAGCTAATGAGATTTGCAGTTGAGGAAATCAATAACTCGAGCAAATTACTTCCCAATGTTTCTCTTGGCTATGAGATGTTTGATCACTGCTCAGATGCACACAGTTTCCCAGGTATTTTCAAGCTCATTTCCGTCAATGGCCGGATCCAACCGTGGCCTGAACCAGAGAAGAATCTGTCTAAAGTCATAGCGGTCGTTGGTCCTTTCAGCAGCACTCAGGCCATGACTGTGACCCCACTTTTCATGCCTGATCTCATTCCAATGGTAAAATTGCAGCTAATGTGTTTGTCAGTATAAATATAATAAAAAAATTTAGCTTAATATTGATTATTAAATAACTGTCTTTTTTTTTATGTCACTTCTGTTTGCTCCTAACAGGTCAGTTATGGTAGTTCTGCTTCTTACTTTTCAAGTAAAAGTAAATGTCCCTCTTTCTTACGAACAGTACATCCCAATAAAAATGTCATAGAAGTGATTGTTAAAATCATAATGCACTTCGACTGGCGCTGGGTCGCTTTCCTTAACAGTGACAACGATTTTGGCACTGATGGACTGGAATTATTTGTTAAGAGAATTAGAGACACCAACATCTGCCTGGCATACACCAAGGCCCTCAACAAAGACACAAATTATTCACAAATATTTGAGAACATAGAGGGACAGAAAGTAAACCTCATTGTTGTTTTTGCTCCTCAACTGCATGCCGAAGCTGTCATTGAGTCAGCAATTCAACTGAATATCAGCAACAAGGTGTGGATAGCAGATGATGGATGGTCTTTAAACAGAAGGCTCCTGAAAATGAAGGGAATCAAAAACATTGGAACGGTACTCGGAGTGTCTCAGCCAATAGACACAATACCCGGCTTCACTGATTTCATGTATTCTACTAAAAGACAAGCCCTTGGTGGAGATGAAGAGCAGCGGGCGTTTTGTAACCAAATCTGCAATTGCAGTAACATTAATGCTGAAGACGTTCTTGGTGCAGAGCCGTCCTTCTCTTTCCCTGTTTATTCTGCCGTTTATGCCGTTGGTAATGCCTTACACAACACTCTCAAATGTGGCGCTGGCAAATGCAACAACAATATTACAGTGCATCCACATATGGTGAGTATAATAAGTCTTTTTGTTTCAAGTCTGCTCACTTTAAGATTAATTTTAATGTAGATTTTTCCCTGTTTTTAGTTAAAAAAATAACAGCGTTTGTGGAGATGGATGTGTCTCTGTTCACTTTAGTCTTGCCTGATTTCTATCTATCCTCCTGAGAACCAAGGGGGAAAAAATGTCTTTCAATATCACTTTTTTGTGATTTTAGCAATAACTCACATTTTAGAATTTTACAAAAATAATTGTATTTTACATTTTACAGTAGTTGACAACAGAAATCAAAATAGACTGACATCAAATTATAATTCCTGACATGTTCCTAAACAAGAAAATATATGACTACCATAGGTAAACAAACAATATCACAACAGTATTTGACTTACTCTTTCTTTTTTTCTGGCATGTGTGTTTTGCTGCAGTTTCACATTTTGTCTCATGATGAAAACAAAATTCCTCTTATCCCACCCAAACACAGGAGATATCATTTGAAAGGCCAGGATGTCCTCTATGAAGCACATCATGGCTTAGTAGAATAGCTCAAATGAATCAAAATATATAAACCAAAAACAAATGTCCACTCCAGAGGACATAATGTATAGGCTGGGTCTCAGGAGGATATTGTTCAGCTGATTTTCTGATTATCTTTCAAACTCTGTCTTAGCAGTAAAACTGAGCCATTGCCTAAGAGATTCTTGCCAATTTAAAACTACTGAAGCACACCATCAATCTGCAATTCATTTCTCCTCTTTGTCCACTGTGAATGCATAATAATAGTGTCTAATACTGTGTTTTGCATGACAGGTTCTAGAAGAGCTCAGGAGGTCCAATTTTGAGCTGTTAAATCAAAGTATTAATTTTGATGAGAATGGAGACCCTAAATTTGGACCCCTCGCTATAGTTTTCTGGAACAACAGTGGTGAAGCGCAAGAAATCGGCTTTTATCGTTTTCATTCATCAGTCCATCTCTACATAAATGACACCAAAATTCAGTGGCATAAAAATGGAAAAGTAAGTAATTTTTTCCCATTATTGTGTGCAGACACATAATGTAATCCAGTTGGAGCTGTAACATGTTTTACATGCAAATTCAGGAGCACATGTTTTATAAATTTTCTACTGGATTCAGGTGACAATTACAGCTCTCCTCCACATTCGTAATGTCTCTTTTACACTACACTGAACATTTTGCTTATCAAATGTTTTGTACAGGTGCCAACTGCAAGATGTTCCCCTGAATGTCCAAAAGGACACGCAAAAAAGCAAGCTGGAGTCCACAAATGCTGTTTCACCTGTGAAATCTGTCCAAACAAAACTTATGTCAACACCACAGGTAAATACGTAAATAGAAGTGGAAGAAGTAAACTCTCTTTAGAGAGGGACAGAAAGCTGAACATTCCTAGTTTTCTTTCATTTCACTTCTGAATTTACCAAGAAATACACAGCTTTCATCACCCATCCATCCATCCATCCATCCATTCATCTATTTCCTCTTATCTGGGGTTGGGTCGTGTGAGCCGTCCCCTACACAGGGAATCCCAGACTTCCCTCTCCCGGGTCACTTTGTCCAGCTCATTTAGAGGGATCTCAAGGCATCCCCCTACTGATCCCCCTTGGTTTTCCTTGGGGTCTCCTCCCAGTGGGACATGCCCAGAAGACCTGACAAGGAGCAGCAGCTCTACTCTGAGCCCCTTCTGGAGCTTCTCATCCTGTCTTTAAGGGATAGTTTAGACACCCTATGGAGGAAATAGATTTCTACCAGTTGTATCCGTGATCTCGTTCTTTCTGCCTCTACCCCCAGCTTGTAACCACAGGTGAGGGTAGGAACAACTGGTAAACGAAGACCGCCAGTCTCACATTTTATTCTTCCCTAAATCATGAACAAGATCCCGAGATACTTGAATACCTCCACTTGGGGCAGTACCTGATCCCCGACCTGGGGAGGGTAACCTTTTCCGACTGAGGACCATGGTCTCGGATTTAGAGTTGCTGATTCTCATCGCAGCCGTTTTAGATTCATCTGTAAACCTCTCCAGTGAGAGTTGCAGGTCATGGCATGATGAAGACAACAGAACTGCATCATCTGCAAAAAATAAAGACCCAATTCAATCACCATGAAATTTAGCTGTTGTGTTTTTTGGTCCTAAGAGTATATACACCAGTCTTTGGTTGCCCACTCGACCATTTTCATTTTTCCTGTTATGTACATTATCTGTGTTGTTTAAAGAACCTTTCAGATAGTTAAAGTTTAATGACAATGCTAGGTTTCAGTTAAACAAAATAATCATTTGATATCAGATCTGTCTTTGTCCAGCACTAGCCTACATCAGATGATGATTGATTGTCCATCTGTTTGTCTGTGATGTAAAACAGAAGATCCTTTCAGGTGCATTGACTGTAAGGATGCAGAGTGGTCTCCAACAGGAAGTACGTCATGCACTCTTCGGCTGGTGGAGTACACAACGCTGACAGATATCGGTTCTATAGTGGTGGTGGTCATGACCTGGATCCTTCTGGGTCTCACGCTCAGTGTGTTTGTTCTCTTCGTCGTCAAGTTCAACACACCTGTTGTCAGATCTGCTGGAGGACCGATGTGCTTCCTGATTTTAGGGTGCCTCAGTTTGTGTAGCGTGAGTGTGTTTTTTTACTTTGGTGTCCCCACAGCTGCGTCTTGTATCTTAAGGTACTTCCCATTTCTTCTGTTCTACACTGTTTGTCTTGCATGTTTTGTCGTGCGCTCTTTTCAGATTGTTTGCATTTTCAAAATATCTGCAAAGTTCCCCAAGCTGCACAGCTGGTGGATGAAATATCACGGACAATGGCTGATTATTAGCGTGGCCTTCGTCACTCAGACTGTCTTACTCATCATTAGCTTTTCTTACGATACTCCAAAGCCTTACAATGAAACATTTTGGTACCCAGATCAAATTGTGCTCACCTGTGACTTAAATCTTCGAGCGAGTTCTGGTTCTCTGTTCTTACTCCTACTATTGGGATGCCTATGCTTTATTTTCTCCTACATGGGAAAAGATCTCCCCAAAAATTACAACGAAGCCAAAGCAATAACTTTCTGCCTCTTCCTGCTGATCCTCACCTGGACCGTCTTTCTTACTGAATACATGCTTTACCGAGGGAAGTACATCAATACTCTTAACGCTCTGGCAGTACTGTCAAGTCTCTACTCTTTTCTCTTGTGGTATTTTCTGCCAAAATGTTACATCATCATTTTTCAACCCCACAAAAACACGCAGCAGCACTTCCAAGGTCTCATTCAGAATTATACCAAAACAATCAGCCAGTAGCTGACCTTCACGGAAGAGGTTTTGGTTCGAATCCCATTTCCACAGCAAGTATGGTAAATTGTTATTATATAGCAGTTTTATTTTTATCTTTCTGTTAGTATTGATATCTGATGTCTAATGAAGGTGATGGGATGTCTAAAATTCTTAGTAGTAGCCTAGACAGTGTCACAAGTTATATGCCTATGTTCAAATTATTTTGGGCTATAATTGGGGGTGGAGGTGGGGGTGGGGGCAGTTTTGCACACAAACTGAGTGTCTGTTGGAGAAAATCTTATGTTTTCATTGATTTCAACATCAATTAGACTTCTAGTTAAGTGTTTTTCTCTTCATCTGCTGTGTGAGGAGTGGCTCTCCAAATATATCTACTTTAAACATAAATCTAAACAGATTTCCTTGAAAACGTTACTTTACATAGTCATGGTTTGTTAGGTTTTGTTTGTGACCTTATAGAAAGATAAAAATCACATGCACCTGCTCTTGTCAAGATCTCCATATATTCATACATGAATGTGTTGAGTTTCAAATGATGTATTAAGGTGATTAACTCAATAAAACTGTAAAATAAGCTGTGTTTTTCTCAAGTCATTTGTTTTAAGATATTATCGCTAATCACACTACATGTTATTCAGTCCCTTTGAAAATACACTTAAATGTCAGTATTATTTTTAGTGGCAAATAGTTTCTGTAAAACCTAAAATACAGATAGATATTTTTGTAAAGGTGTTGGTTCAAAAATGGATTCAAATACAAATTCAGCATAAGCCTACATGTGTTATATTTGATACGTGAATTTCTGAGACCCCTGTAGTCCCATAATAAATAAATAAATAGTTTCATACTATACAAATAATAATCATAGTTTTTTTTTAATTAAATTATTCAATGCAATTCAAAAAAATTTTTTAGAAACTGTTTAAGAAAAAAATTGTTGTGTTTTTATTTTAATATATAACAAGCATTCGAACCAAAAGAAATATATGGGTTTATCTGTGTATCATTTTATATGTTGGACTTTAAAGTGTTTATGAAACCACTCCAGATCAAATATGTGCAGGATATTATGGCGTAAGACACAGCAAAATTAACTTCTACAAACACACTCACACACATATTTTAATAATTATCTTGATGTACGGGACAGCAACACCCTTTTGCCTAATTGTTATTATTTGAGAGAAGAAACAATGATGCAACTTGTTAGTACTATGACATGTTCAGAGCACGAATAAAAAAGAAAAGATGATGAACTTGTGTAAAGGCACCGAGGAGGAGGGATTGATTTTGCAAGTAAGGGTTGAGTTGAAACTTGTTTATAATAAAAATGCTGTGAACTACTCAAATTAAAGTCAGTGATGATGTGTTGAAATTTCACAGCTCTCCTCTGCCCCCATTTTTTTTCATCACAGTAGCATCAGTTCATTTGCTGTTCTCTCAGTGTTGTTTAAATAGATCCCCCAAAAACGCTAACTAACTGGTACTCTAAAATATCTGTCAGATATTCTTTAGTGAGTGTCCTTGATTGACCATATTTTTCCTCACACATAACTGTGGTCAGTGGGCGACCACTCATGAGTCACTGATTCACCCCCTGCCCAGTCAGTGACCTCGACCTGAATGGTCAATCTAGACGATACTCTCACCAAGACCGACCTTCGAGTAAATTACAGCGTAACTTTTTTTTCTGTTTTTGCATGAACATTAAAATAATTTATATAATTCTAGTGGGACAAAGTGGTATTGCAAGGTTACTGGACCATCCCCATTTAACAGCATCGTAGACGTACCTAAGATAAAGTCATAATTGTTGGTTTTTATGTACTTATATTCATTTTATATACATATGTGTGTGTGTGTGAGTGTGTGTGTAAGTCTAAAACTTACATATAGCAGCTATCACTTACTTTAAAATGTATGTATGGTATTAGACTTTATTTTATATCTACTATATATGCCTTGGTACCAATTAGAGCCTCACAAAGTGATAGATGTTCATCCTTTCTAAACAGGAAGGTCTTTTTTTGATAGTTTGTCAGCTACAGTTACTAAATATAGTTTCTATGGTGTCATAGTTAAAGCTCATAAGCTCTGACTCCGGGTTTAAATCACTGTTTCACTTCATGAGGGCCGATCCCTTCCTCCCATGCAGAACGAGGAGTGCCGCCCTTCCTCCAGGTGGCTACCTGAATTCAAATTCAGATGGCAGTCTAGGTCATTAATCATTGTCATCTACTATGTAATTGCAAATTTTCCTTTTCACAAATGACCTGTTGTGGTATAGTTTTAAATTTTGCAGGGATCATTTGTATCAGGAGATGGCCCAGCAGCACAAATCAATGGTTCTGGGATGAATTAATTTGTGTGCGTTTGTTTGTGTCTCTATTTTGTCTGGTCATTAACAAGGAGATCCAAAAATCCTTTGACCCTATAGTTTTCTCTTTTTGTTTCTTTTGTTTTATGTCCAGTGCAACACCCCACTTTTGGAAAATGTGAATGAAAAGAAACTAGACAACTAGACTACTGAACAAAAGTTTAGATACAGCAGTTAGGAGATTAAGAAAAAAAGTATTTGTTCCGATTACACCATGTACAGAGGGCATCCTTAAAAAGGACTTTTTGAACCTTAAGTGCAGATTCACTTATTGTTAAACAGGTACTAATTCAGACACTACTGATAGCATGCTTTGCTGCCTCCTACCAAGAAGGTTCCTGGTTCAACTCCCGGGCCCAGCAGGAGCCTTTCTGTGTGGAGTTTGCATGTTCTCCTCATGCTTGGGTTTTCTCCAGGTGCTCTGGCTTCCTCCCACAGTCCACAGTTGATTGGCGATTCTAAATTGCCCGTAGGTGTGTGTGTGCGCGTGTGTTTATTTGTCTATATGTGGCTCAGCAATGGACTGTCCAGGTGTATCCCTGCCTTTCACCTGTCATGAGCTGGGATAGGCTCCAGCAGACCCCCATGACCCTGTACAGGGTTAAACAGGTGTAGAAAATGGATGGATGGCTCTACTCTAACAATAAACTAATTAAAATGTTGAGGGTGGTCGATGGTTCAACATCTCCTTAAAAGTTTTTAATTTAATTTTATAGTGTTTAGTATTGATAATCACAGTCTTTATAGTCTGTGATCATTGAGATCATATCTACCATAATTTTTACAAGGTGGGCATAAATATAGGTTTGGTGACATCTCGGATCAGCTCTCAGACAATCGTCTGTTGTTGATTGAAAGCCTGTTATTAGCTAGACTGACTTACTGGTGCACATTATTTCAAGAGGGAATCATGACTTTTAAGTAGATCCTAATCTGACATCTGATCTGTTTTTTTATTTTTTTAATAAGAAGAATTAACATTCCTACTTCATGGTTCTCCTTAGAACAATATCATGCAGCACCTGTTGATGGATGAATGTCCTTCACTGTTATTGCAAATAGCCCCAATAACAGTTTTTATTTTTTATTTATTTTTTGAACCACCAATTGTTCAGTAATCCTAAAAGTCCTCCAATTGTTCAGTCGCTATAATTTGGCTTTGTAAGGCACTACTCTACTGATTAAATAGAGTTTATTTCCTTTCTTCTGTGGACACTTTTGTACGCTTCTGTTGAAGGTCAGTTATATGAGATGTCAGAGGAAGATGTATTATAAGATTTCAGACTGTATTTATCTTTATCATTGTAAACTTAAGAAATCACCATCTTACACCATTCTCTAACCAGGTTAGCCTTATAAAAAGCTGATCAAAGATGGGAAAAGATTTTTAATGTCCACTGTACTTTTAAATAAACCTTATAGCTAGGACTTGCTCAGGTGCCCTGAACCATCCCTTTAGCTGTGTTGCAATAGACCTAGACTGCTTGGGTTTGTCCCATGATGCACCACTCACCACCACTTTGGCCACTCTGTTCTCTTCACTCTGCTTGTATATTTATGACGTTATCCTCGCAATTAAGATTATTTTGTTTTTATTTCTTATCAGCAGATGTTCCTGGACTATATGCTGTATTTGTTGGTTTCTGTTCCCTGTTACCGAGATGGCCACCTTTCCTGAATTTGGGTCTTGTGGAGGTGTCTTCTTCCTGTTAAGAGATTTATTTCTGAACCACGATCACTTTGTTCTTGCTCCAAAGTAAACATGCAATGAGTTGTTGATTTCCTTACCATGACTGTTTTTATAAGAAGGCATTATGTGAATTTCGTAACACTGGTTCTATAACATTATTGTGGCCACTGTTTTTGCTTCACTTGGAAGTGGACGATGAACTGTGGGGTGTTCAGTGGACGGCATCGTCCATCTTGTGGCACTAGACAGACCTGTCTCTTTTATTTACTGCACCTTTGAACGGGCAGTTAAAGAGCAAATGAAATGAACGCAAACAATGGTGAATACCAGCATCTTTGCCCCACAAGCAAGTACTTCTGAATAAATTTGGAGTTTCTGAATTACATGGGATTGTCTAAAAGAAAAATCACTATTTTTTTTTTTCAAGAGCCTCTCAGGGTTTATTCCTCATACGGGCATTGAACTTGCAGGTTCATGGTGTTGCATTTTATGCAGCTGCAGCATTTAAGATCTGTTTGCATACTGATTTGTGAAAACTCTTCCAACCGTTAATAGATATGTATTTGTCAAAGTCATGCAATCTCTCATGCATGGAAATGACAAAAGAGGCTTAACCGACACCCTGTATATTAATGTGCTTCAAGCAAAGGTAAATCACATCAGACTGGTACACGGGGAGCTACGACAATGAAACTGTTTCTTTTCTCTCTGGGTCTGCTGGGAACTTTTCTGCATGTGTTGACTCAGTGCACCTCTGAGTTTTCTCTAAAGGGGGATTATACAATAGGTGGGCTTTTTGATATTCATTACGCCAGTGACGGCAGTTACCATGACAGACCCGTGGCCATCGACTGCTCCAGGTGAGTTTTATAATGAGCTGGTACTGCTTTTGGATGGAACTGGTTAAGAGCACAAATGTGAAGTATTGATAGGGTTTGCATATAGCGGCAGCTCCTAATCCAATTGTCTTATGTTTTTAGTAAAATTATTATTTTGTAGCATGAATATCTCTAAATTTAGTGATAGCTCTACAAATCCTAATGGTTGAATGACTGCAGAAAAAAAGCTATAAATATGAGGTTTTTCATTGTGAGAGTTCATCCTGCTCTTCTGTCTTGTTCTCCTCAGTCAACCCTTCAGTCTCGCAAATTATCGGAGGTTTCAAATGATGAGGTTCTCAGTCGAGGAAATCAATAACTCCAGCAGCTTACTTCCAAATGTATCTCTTGGCTACGAGATCTTCGACCACTGCTCGGATATGCGTAATTTTCCTGCTATTTTCAAACTGCTCTCAGTCGATGGCTTGATCAGACCTTGGCCTCAGCCGGACAAGTATTTGTCTACATTGATAGCAACGGTCGGCCCTTTCACCAGCACTCAGGCCCTGACCGTGGCCCCACTTTTCATGTCTGGGCTCATTCCGATGGTAAGTTTCTCCAACAAAGACGCTGGAGGACAGTGTGTTTCATTGTCAGCTGCTGTTGTTGTTACATACTGCACCTGAAAGTGTTGAAGTCCTCTGCTACTCTTCCAACAGGTGAACTATGGATCTTCAAGCTCTGTTTTTTCAAACAAAGTTAAATACCCGTCTTTCTTACGAACAGTGCATCCCAGCTTGGATCTGGTGGAAGTAATTGTTGCCATCGTGCAACACTTCAACTGGAACTGGGTTGCTTTCATAAACAGCGATGATGATTACGGCAATGACGGCCTGGAATTGTTCATAAACAGGATCAGGGACACTAACATCTGCCTGGGATACACCAAAGGCCTCAGTCCCAACACAAACTACTTGGAGATATTCAAAACCATCGAGCTACAGAATATACGAGTCATTATTGTTTTTGCTGCTGAGGTTGCAGCTGAAGCTTTCGTGGAGTCGGCCGTTCGACTGAATGTCACCAACATGGCGTGGGTGGCGGGCGACACGTGGTCCTTAAACAAAAACCTACGAAAGATGAAGGGGATCAAAAATATTGGGACCGTTCTCGGAGTAACTCAGCCAATTTTAACAATACCTGGTTTCGGTGATTTCATCCGCTCTTTTAAAAACCAGCATGAGTGTGAAACGGATGCGGAGCAGAGCTTCTGCAACCAGGTTTGCAACTGCAGCCGCTGGACCGCCCAGGATATCATCACTGCAGACCCTTCTTACTCATTCTCTGTTTACTCTGCTGTGTACGCCATCGCCCACGCCTTACACGAAACCTTACAATGTGGAGAAGGCGGATGTCATAATGTTACAGTGGATCCAAAAAACGTTAGTATAAAAATTATTCAATATTTGTTTCAGTTTACCCTATGAATATAAAGTTAGTTTAATCATTTCTGTGGGGTCTTCAGCTTTTGTTTATTGGAAAACAGTCAATGAGTCTGTTTTGTTCTATCTTTTTTATTTTATTTGAATCTAACTAAAAGATTGGGAACTGGGTTCGTAGGAGGACTTTTAACATTTATTTGACTTGAAGAGGAGAGCAGTAGGTTGTTGGGTTTTGCTTGAGCACAACTTAACTGACTGTTTCTTCCTCAGATATTCTGTTTTTGATTTTGTTTTTTTGATAAAGTGTAATTCAGAAATGCCAAATAATAAAGCCAGAAAAGAATGCATTGGATTTGAAAGTTTTTCCTGTGACACTAATCAAATCTAGGTGTTTAAAAAGGAAGTTTGAGGTGTTTGCTTGTATGTTTTTTCTTCTTCTTACATAGACAGGTATCTACTTGGTCTCTGTTGACACTTTTTTCTCATTTTGTCGTATAAGCATCCACATTAAGTGAAAACACATGTTTACAAGTCAAGTAGTTTTGAAAAAACTTTGAAAAAGTTTTAAAAAGTCTAACTTTTGGCTTTATCTTTGATTAGTCAAAGTTGATTTATTTGTCACCTTTAGGTGAAATTTTCCCTGTATAGAGGGAATTTGCTGCATACACACAGAAAAACAGACATTAAATTCAAAGAAGAATCGTACAGAAAAAAGATCCAATATGAACTACAAATTTTCAAAGAGCCTTTGCTTTAAAACTGTGCAATTATAAATATAAATACATTCATGTTCTCCACAAATACATTTATACATACCTGCACACTTCTACACAAATCCATGCATCTTCACAGTTGATAAGTAGTACTGGAGTACTACAGGTGTGGTACCTTTAGGACCTTGTGTTTCTGTTCTTCCTGCATTTACTCATTAATACCTTTAACTGAAAGGATAAATACTTATATTAGTTATATTTAGACAAAGAGACCCTGTAATTTCTCCATGAGTTCAATAACATGTATTTATGGTTCAGAAATAGGAAACTGGCTGTCCTTGTAAAACTTTAAGATGTGTGATTTTCAGTTTTTCAGCATAACTATCTTTTATATTACACCTGTTTTTGGTGGCAGCAGGTCTGCACTGTTTTCTGTTTGAATGTGCATGTAAAGTTTCCTTTATGACAAAGAGGTGGTCATGGTCCATTTTTTTCCCCCCACTTCAGGTTCTGGCAGAGCTGCAGAAGTCCAATTTTACACTGTTGAACATGACCATTAGCTTTGATGAGAAAGGTGACCTCAGACTTGGACTGTACCCTTTAGTCTTCTGGGACCACAGCGGCGAAGCACAGCAGGTTGGATTTTATAAATTTCACCCAACAGTCGAACTTTCCATCAACAGCACCAAAATTCGGTGGCACACAAATGGAAAAGTAAGTCGCTTTTTTTTTTTCCTTATTAGTGCATATATAGCAGTTTTATATGACAATATTTTGTCTTTATCTGTTGGTTTACATAAAAGGAGGTGCTGTGGTGCAGTAGTTCTTGTTTCTCAGTTCAAATCGGGCAAATCATTATGGTTAAAATAAACATTAGGAACATCAGCAGATTTGGCAAAACACCTTCAAAAATGTTTCCTTTTATAGCCACAAGGGCTGTGAAGATTAAAGCAAATTATAAACCAAAACTGGCATTAAAACTCTCATGAAATAAATATCAAAAACTGCACATGTAAACTGAATCACATCTGGCCAAATTGTTTGGTTTAAAAATATTTAATCCCCAATCACGTCTGTCAAGTTATGCATTATAAGTGAGCGATACACGCCCTGATATCTACATTTTACAGAAGTGCTTAAATGTTTTTTTTCCCTTTGCTCTTTTTTCATCTTGTGCAGGTTCCTGTTGCAATATGTTCCCCTGATTGTTTGGAGGGATTTGTAAAAGAGCTGAGTACGGTCCACAGATGCTGCTTCAGATGTGTCATCTGTCCAAGTGGAACTTACGCCAATATTACAGGTGAATTATCACAAGGAAGGAGGAGTTTCCAGGGTGAAATCCTGACCACCATTCGTACCTTGTTGAGAGATCCATATAATTTAATCTATACTTGAAACTGTTAAAAATTAGAAATGTTTGTCTCCATAGCAATGTCATAAGTTGTTAGTGTTTATTTTAAATATATAAGTGAACTAGTTTATTTTTATCTTTAACATAGTCTAGATTTGAAACATTTCCTTTGTATGTGATCATGTTTAATTTAAAACAGCAGATTGAACATCTGGCGTGTTTTCCTCAGCTATGTTGCATCTATTCAAAAATAGGATTTTATTTGAGTGATAATACTTCTTCCTCTAACAGAGGACCCCTACAGCTGCATCAACTGCCTGGAAACAGAGTGGTCTCCAGAAGCAAGTGCATCCTGCATACTGCGGCTGGTGGAGTACATACCATTTGAACATGGTACCGCCATAGCCGTCATGATCGTGGCTTTGGTCCTGGTGGTCCTGACCGCAGCCACCACTGTTCTCTTTGTCATCAATTACAACACACCTGTTGTCAAATCTGCCGGAGGACCGATGTGCCTCCTGATATTGGTCTGCCTCGGTCTGTCTTGTCTTAGTGTTTTCTTTTACTTTGGAAAACCCACAACTGCGTCTTGTATTTTGAGGTACTTCCCATTTCTCCTGTTTTACACCGTCTGTCTGGCGTGTTTTGTTGTGCGCTCTTTTCAGATTGTTTGCATTTTCAAGATATCTGCAAAGTTTCCCAATGTCCTCAGTTGGTGGATGAAATATCACGGACAATGGCTGCTCATAGCCGTGGCCTTCATCACTCAAGCAATCTTACTCGTAACTTTCTTTTCTATTGATCCCCCAAGACCTTACAATGAGACAGCGTGGTACCAAGATCAAATCGTGCTATTCTGTTCCTTGAATGTGAGAACAACCTCTTGTTCTCTGTTTTTACTTATATTTTTAGGCTTTCTTTGCTTTATTTTCTCCTACATGGGAAAAGATCTCCCAAAAAATTACAACGAGGCCAAATCGATAACTTTCTGCCTCTTCCTGCTGATCCTCACCTGGATCATCTTTGTCACTGCGTACATGCTTTACCGTGGAAAGTACATCCAGACTCTTAACGCCCTGGCAGTACTCTCCAGTCTCTACTGTTTCCTGTTGTGGTACTTCCTCCCAAAATGCTACATCATCACTTTTCAACCTCAGAAAAACACGCAGCAGCACTTCCAAGGTCTCATTCAGAATTATACCAAAACAATCAGCCAGTAGCTGCCTTCTTTCTTTCTTTCTTTCTTTATGTAATCTTAGGAAACTGTTGGTGCATTTATAAAAATATATCCATGCTGCGATAGTGACAACTGGTTAATTGTTGACGTATATTTGGTGAATTTAGGCCTACTTTTATAACCTTATATTTCACCGTAAACTTTACAAAGTTGAGCCTGCTGTGATATTTAAACTCGCCACAAGATGGCAATGTTTTCCGCGATTAAACCTGTTACTAATCTGCTCGTATATACGTGTGTACGTTTATACTATGTTGTGACGTCAGTAACAATCCTACGCTTTTCTGTTTTTTCTTCTCAGTTTTTTCCACCTACTGGATGAAACGTTTAAGTACTATCAAAATAAAACTGAAAGCATTGTATGTGTAAAATATAAGCAGAATTATCTGAGAAAACACCAGTTAAAGACACTTTGTGTAAAAGAGAAAAGTTTTTTTATTGCTTTCTTCTTGTATATTGATTACACTTACATATAACCCATTTATGTTATAGAAACTGAAATGAGCTTTTGGTATTTTTTTCCTTTGTCACTACAAACTAATTGAAGTGTGTGTGTATCAGTGTGCTGTTCAGCTCTGTAGTTTACTGTGACATCACAGACCCAGATCAGAACATAACAGCCTCCCAAACTTTACCTCCACCTTACTTCACATCTTGCTCCATCTGCTGTTCCTCTGATAGCACAAAGATATATGACAGTTGTCAAAAGAGGCAAATTTCATGGAAAACAGGGGTTTAGTTGAGCTGAGATACTAACTCCACCCCCAAAACCAGCTGCTGTCAACACAGGCGTAAAAACATGGTCATGATGTTGTGTCTTTTTTGAAGGAACAATATCACTCCAGACCAAATCAGAGCACCTCACGGTGAAGTTTATGTGTCAGCCAGTGGCTGAAATGTTCAGTTTAATATCTCTTCCTTGGGCTGTGGGACTCCCAGCCTTCATCATACTGATGTCAGGCCATTCCTGGCTTTTTCAGTTTTGGAGTTTTCAAATGGAAATTGATGGATCTAGAAAGTTGGGATGCTAAGATATCCATCAGGAGTCAGGAATGACTCTAACAATTTCTTTGAGTATTTCACATATCCGCAAAGATGGAGTGCCAAGAAGCAATTGCCAACTCACCCATTTGCCCCCCAGGCCAGTTTGTAACCTTAACCAGATGATTGACATACTTGGAAAACAGCCAATTTAACATTTTCTTTTTTAAATTAGAATTTAAGAAGAAAGACAATGATTTTATAGCCTATAAAAATACAGAGTGGTATATACTGTGTGTCTGTATGTGTGTGTGCGTGTGTGTGCCTATGTATGTATGTATGTACGTATGTGTGTGTGTATATATATATATATATATATATATATATATAGTACATATATATATACACACACACACACAAACACACACACACACACAGATATATCTTTTGTTTTTTTTTCATAAAATAATATAAGACTCAGCTTATTTGTCACAACAGTGATTTTAATTTTAATTACTAACTAAGTAACTGCTGATGATTAATTTTAATTTAATTAATTTTAATTGCTCTTTCAACAGCACAGGAATATCTATGTGTTTAATATTGCACCAAAACATTAGTTTTGTTTTTATTTTTTGAATGTTTATTTTTCATGGTGTACTACTTTGCTTTACGATTAATATTTAAGTATTAATCAAAAAGTAAAGTAGGACACCATAACAGTACAATTTGCTGGATTAACAGATATTGTATCTGTTTTATCAAACAGATTTTATCAAAAACATAAAATATGTTTTTGAGTTTAAGCCATGATCATCCTAGCCACAGTACATGTTGAGGTGTATCTTCCTTTTCCACACCTACTTTAATCATTTACATTAGATGTGGGAAATCCCACGTGCCTTTTGATGACAGTTTTACTTCGCAACTGATTGGAAGAAAAAGAAAGACCACTCTTTCTCTTTCCATTTGAAAGTCAGAGGGTCATGCCGTGGCGCTCAGCGGGGCTGGGGTGCCCCACGACGTGCAACGGAAAGAGTCTTTGCCGCAGGGGGCTATGCATCAATTCCACAGGGTAAATTGCCATTTTGTTGTAGCTTTTCAGCTTCCAGGCAAGGAAAATGGGAGGATGGACCGTGAAACTAGGAACGAATTGGTAAAAAAAAGTGCCACTTAGCGTGGCATATGGCGCGTTTGGAGAGCAGAACGCTGACACCAACAAATTGACTTTTTCATCCCAATTTCAGTGGCACCCACCACACACGATGTCACGCAGAGATTCTGCCTATCTATCCTCTTTGTGCAATCTGACACTGTGTTCACTTTGGGCACTTAAATAAAATGTCTTAAGTCACACAGAAAGCCATTTTTCTCCGTTTTAAAATTAGTGTTTTTAAATGATGAGCAATTGCATTTCTATTTGTAATTACATATTCTTTGTTTGTCTGTTACAACAACCAACGCAGCCATCCTGAGAAGTTTTATTTTTGAAGAAATAATCATTTTTGCTTGAGTCACTTCTGCTGAGGTGTCACATATTTCTCAAAATATGGAGCGAGGAAAATCGGGGGAACGCCCCACGGCTTTTCACTTGTGGCTCTCAATTTTCCACTTTGGTCGGATAAAGGGGAAGCCCTGGGAAAGGCTCGGCCAGCAAAATGTCCATATTTTTGTGGTCAAAGCTAAAAAAAATAATAATAAAACGCACTTTCCATAGGGAACTTGATTTGTCCACTTTTGACTGAACAGATAATGACGTTGTTTTGGTCAAATCTGAGATTGTGTTTCACTAAGCCTTTTGCCTCTTTTAATGCAGTTTTAGAATGCACAATTAGTTTATATGTTTGCAGTTATCCGTCCATCATTTGAAACATCACTGGAAAATTTTGGAGGTCTCTATCGGTAGGAAACCCCATGGGTTTCAGTCTATATTTAACTTTAAAAGTAAATCCCAAAGTATTTCATTGACACATTATCATTTTTGAACATCAAACCAAAGATATCACATTGCTCATATGACTGTTGTTTTTACGCACGACTAGAGACAGTGCGCCAAAGGCTGCCAGCGTATTCTCATTCAAATCCTGTTCTTCTCGTTCAGAGTAAATGGCAGATGTTTTGCAATTCAAGGCGCATCACTACCCATGCGCTTTAGTCTTTGACAAAGGCGCGCCTCTTTTGTTAGTCTCCTATGTCTTTCAGTTCAGAGCCCAACAAAAGCTTCATCCTCCAGCGAGTTATAAAGTTACTTTCCAGTCAGTTCATTTCGGTCCTTGAGAAAACCTTAAGCGATGTTAATGTGCGCCTCTTGTCTTTTCATGCAGTAACCCCGGCGCACACAGACAAACAACGACCATTGTGCTTCCAAACCAATGTGAGAAGTCTTTAAACAACCCGGGGACCAGTCTATAGAAATTCATGACGCTATTTCTATTTGATGTTTGATCAGAGCTTCGTCAACGCGTCCGTCGCGTGGCTTTTCAGCAAAATCGTGTGAATATTTCGAATATTTTCTCAAGCGCACCTGCACGTAGCCTACCTGTTCTCCCTTTTAACTGCGGCCTTTGTGTGCACAATGAGCGTTTCGGTCACGGCAGTGCCGCCTCGGGTCCGGCTGAATGGAAGGCGGTACGTCGATTTGCTCCGCTCACGGTGAACCAAATGATTGCCCACTGCTTGCATATTTTCCACTGCCTATTGGCGTTGTAAAATATTTCATATATAAAATATCCTAAAAGTCTGGGACACAGTCGCGAGATTTTAAACTTGAGATCAATAAAATCCAGCCAACAACATGGACCCCGTCTTTATTTTTATGTCAGGTGTCCGACCATTGGCTTGCAAAAGCCTCACTTTCCCGACAGTCAGAAAACAGTTTATTGCAGTAATTGCGTAATTGCTTCACTAATTGCTGTTAACAAGTTCCCCAACAGTCCAATTATTACAGCAGCCTTGTCGGGTCCCCTCCGGCGGGAATCCATGACAAAGGTCCGATGGGGTTAATGAATGACCTGCGGCTGAAAAGTGAAAGTGGAGAGAAGACCCTCTCCCTTTTATAAACATACACTCGACTTGTTATTTGATGGTCCTTGTATTATTGTGTCCAATTCAGACACAGGTTTCTCACTGTGCCATTCTTATGGGTAGATGATGGTTTAGCAGCGACAGAAGTTATAACTTATTGTCATTCGTCCAGAGCGCATGTTAGAATCTTTTTTTTTCCATTTATCAAATGTCTGCCAATTCCTTTCAGGCCAAAAAACGAGGGCCAGCACTAATCTAAATTATAACAGCGAAATATCCCCTTCGTGGCCCGGAATAACACCACAGGCGACTGTCGCGATGTCACGTTTCCATGCTGAAATCGACCCTCCACGGTCCTGTGATAAAACCAAGCGTGAAAAAGGCAGATGATGCGGCGAATAACTGTGACAAAAGACGCCAAAAGGACCACTTACACCAGAACATCAGTGCCAGATTTCATACCGATTAAATGCTTCAACTTATGGTGCCACAAAAATGGCAGGCGATCTTTCGATATTTACGCACGTAGAGTTTCCTGGCACGAGCCTGACATCCACGTGGAATTATTAACGTCCATTATTAGTCCACTGGATTTAGAAAATGCATCAACCTTGATCTTTGTACCATTGGATGAACTGAAACACACGTTTCAAATGTTAAACCAGCAGTCGACATTAAATAACAGATTCAACAGGGATTTTTTTTTATTTCGTCAATATAAAATTAAGAGAGGTGGCTTTAGGAGTGGGGGAATCTGTGGATGCCCGCTCGCCACAAAGGGGGCGGAAAGAAAGGATCAATAGCACTACTATAAATCGGGCTCTTTTCATGATCCCTCTCGTCTGGCTGAATACAAATATGCCCCCTCCTTTAGTCATCAGTCATTTCATTACACCCACTGTGGGTCTTACCAGGCAAGAAGACCCACGGGCAGTATAAGGAAAGTTTACAACAACATCACGTGTCTTCAAAGACGTATCTGAACTAACTTTAATTGTCTAAGGATGCTCAGGTAACCCTAAATGTGTATATAATTACTTCTGACAAACAAATTTACCTTAGAAGGAAATTTATTCAGCTCACCCCACTCATGGCATTTTCAAATTGTGTGTGAGAGAACACAAGACAAGCAGTGGGCTGCGGTGAGCTTAAAGTCACGGTATTGTTTCAGTTGGTATGACTTTCCCAAGCCTTAACCCTTTTCAGGAAGCAGTGTGGAAAATCGGGAGGCGAGGGACCAGGGACAAGGGGCGGCCCGCGATTTTCCTCGGTGCCTCTCTGAGCCCACTATGAAGACAAAAACCGGTGACGCACAATAGCCAAAGAAACCTAAAATAGTAAAAGTGTCCTTTAAGGTATTTAAAAAAAACTCCCGTGTTTGTTATTTTGTTTTGCGTTGAGGGTTTCGTATGTCTAAAACTGTGTAGCAGAAACTTTTGTCTCGGTCAAAAAGGACGTTTGCCTGTCGTGATGTTCGAGAAGTTTTACTGCCAGCGGCCACCAGAAAATCGAAATATTGTGGGGACATGAAGGGAATTACCACGGTGCTGCCTTCGACCTGCTGGCGTGAAACTCATATATAAAAGACTGAATACAGGAGTCAATCGTACCCACGCTGCATGCCCACCAAGTAGAACCATTATGATTATGTTTATCATTTTTTACGCTTCTCTGTAGCCCCACACGTTGATTGTATTGAGTGGACTGGGCTACGATGTGCCATTTGTGGTCCGTTTCATGTTCTTAATCCACCATAGATACGTGGAAAAATATGGGGTCACGTGCTTCACTCTCAAACCCACTGTTGTATTTGTTGTATCTCCACAAAGCTTTTGCCTGACAGTACGTTGGTACTTCAGATGGTTAAGAAAGTTGTAAAAAAGAAATATTTTATTAAATGCATTCTTAAATAAGACCTGATTAAAAAGTGCACAAAAATGATAGTTCATGTGGCAAGTCTGCGTCTCTGGTTGTTTTGGGGGGGTTGAGGAACTCCACGGCTGCTCATTTGAGCGCAAGAGACAGGCGGCGTTTGCATTGAGATGTTAAGTGGGTGTCTCTATATAAATCCACTCAGGATCAGCTCCCTCATTCGTGAGGGCAGAAAACGAAAGAGATTAACTTCAAGGAAACTCCCCCTAAGACCGACTGAGAGGATGGTGGCGACGATGGATGGCGTGGAAAGACCCAAACCCACTCCTAGAAACAAGGTTATGAAGTAGCCAAAATGAAGTCAACATGAGAGAATTAATTAGGATTAGTAAAAAAAAATATTAATGTTTGAAATATTAATTTGAACCACTTGCAGGTATCCAAACCCCTCATGGAAAAGAAGAGAAGAGCTCGCATTAATCAGTGTTTGGACGAGTTGAAATCTCTCCTGGAGAGCTACTACAGCAGCAGTGTGAGTATTCACATGACCACATTAAAAAGAGAAAAAGAAATCATCCAAGTCTGAAAAATGGAAATAATTTCAAAGTAATCATGGGGGAATGTGTAATCTCGACTCTGCTCAGATTCGAAAGCGCAAACTGGAAAAGGCCGACATCCTGGAGCTCACCGTGAAACACCTGAGGAACCTCCAAAAGATTCAAAGTTGTGAGTTACAACCTAATTTTAACATGTTAAAATTCTCCACAAAGGGATTGTTTGTGGATAAATCTTGTTTCTCACATCATATTTATTACCTGTCCCAGCAGGTACTCCTGCTGCTCCCGAGTGTCCCGATTACCAAATTGGGTTCCACAGCTGCTTGGCAAACCTCAACCAGTACCTGCTGATGGCAGATAACTTGAACGGGAGCGAGCGCTGGATCTTGTCCCAGCTCACCACCAAGCTGTGCCGCTCTCGGAGGACAGGAGTCCTTAGCACCATGGACAGCGGCCTCCAGGTTCAGAACCAGCAGAAGGTGCGGAACCTTCTGCCGCCTGCAGCTGGACCCGAGGAGGAAAACACGGCTACATCTGGAGCTCTGAAACCCAACGGGGCGGACGCGGTTCCTTTCCCACGCAGCAGGGACGCATCCCGGTCATCAGACGCCAAACAACCGTGTATTTTTGCAGCTCCCACACAAAACGACGACGGACAAAACTTCAGTCACAAAAACTTTGTCAGCCGTGGGAATGAAGCTGCAAACACACAACACAGCGTGTGGCGGCCTTGGTAGAGCTGGGACACGCCTGATCATACCTTCAGTCGTTATTGGATTGTTTGTTATTGCACTATAGATTTTTACAAGATGTTGTATGTTACTCTGTGTATACATTATTTAATTAATAAAAGTGTGGAAAAAGGGGACTGCGTTGTTAATTTAACCGCGGAATATAGTCCAACTGGTCAAATGGATAGTCCAGGATAAACGTTAGAGTCAAGACTGCAGCAATAAACACACTGTAGATTTTGTTTTTAAAAAAAAAATCAGTTTTATATGTTAGCTCTGACAAAAGTGTTAAACATTTTCAAAATGAGCCTAAAAACAAACAAACAAAAAAAGTAAAATTGACAATACCTCTGACAGACTTGTAGCATTAAACAAGGTTTTGATGTTGTTTGTGATGATTTAAACCTTTAAAGTCTAAACTTATTTCCATTTTTGAACGTTTCTTAAATTCATTCGTTTTGCAGCTCAATAAATGTTACTTTGTGCCATTACCTTTAAGAATGACAATACATAATGATCTAAAAAAAACAACCAAACAAAAAAAGCGATTTATACCATTATGGATAGACTATACTGGGAACAAACTTAGGGAACAAGGGAGTCTCAGACCTCTTGTCTAATAAGTCTTAAATCATATATCTTACAGAAGTGACACAAACAAAAGAAAATGAGGTTTTTTTTAAGTCGTGAATTTCCACAAACACCTCCCTCCCTCCTGCTTTTCTTTCTTCAAACATCTGTGAGACGTTTTTTTAAATGTTTTTTTTTTTTAAAGATTAGACCCTTTTGGCTTAATTGGTTCCCTAAACCCTTTACTAGGCAAATAACCATATTTGGTAACTTCATGCTAGGAAACTGTTGGAAACGTTACAAAGTACCAAAAAAAAAAAAAAGAGTTGAAATTTTGAAAGTGACAGCAAAATGTTTTAAAAGAACCGGTTCATAGGTCACAAATGTCTCTTTCTTTATTACTCTGGATTTTCTTTTTTTTTTTTTGTTAAATTTTGTAATAATGAATGTTTCATGTGCTGGTATGATACTTTTTTTATTTAATGTTTTCGTAAAAGTCTTAATTCTACGTCTTTTTATCACAAACCTGGTGTATCTGGTGTGTAGGTGGTGTGTAGGTGGTGTGTATCTGGTGTGTACCTGGTGTGTATCTGGTGTGTAGGTGGTGTGTATCTGGTGTGTACCTGGTGTGTATCTGGTGTGTATCTGGTGTGTAGGTGGTGTGTAGGTGGTGTGTATCTGGTGTGTATCTGGTGTGTACCTGGTGTGTATCTGGTGTGTACCTGGTGTGTATCTGGTGTGTACCTGGTGTGTAGGTGGTGTGTACCTGGTGTTTACCTGGTGTGTACCTGGTATTTACCTGGTGTGTACCTGGTGTGTATCTGGTGTGTATCTGGTGTGTACCTGGTGTGTATCTGGTGTGTATCTGGTGTGTAGGTGGTGTGTAGGTGGTGTGTAAGTGGTGTGTACCTGGTGTGTAGGTGGTGTGTAAGTGGTGTGTACCTGGTGTGTATCTGGTGTGTACCTGGTGTGTATCTGGTGTGTAGGTGGTGTGTACCTGGTGTGTACCTGGTGTGTACCTGGTGTGTACCTGGTGTGTATCTGGTGTGTACCTGGTGTGTATCTGGTG
Organism: Zenarchopterus dispar; assembly: GCA_028564865.1. Lineage (NCBI taxonomy): Eukaryota > Metazoa > Chordata > Actinopteri > Beloniformes > Zenarchopteridae > Zenarchopterus > Zenarchopterus dispar. The sequence continues at coordinate 3,883,512 of JAOWBL010000022.1, read as the reverse complement.
TGTATCTGGTGTGTAGGTGGTGTGTACCTGGTGTGTAAGTGGTGTGTACCTGGTGTGTAGGTGGTGTGTACCTGGTGTGTATCTGGTGTGTACCACCACACTGTCAGAGCGTCTGTCCCAGTTTCATATTTCGGTGTGATCCCAGTCTCTCCTCACTCGTGGGTGGCTGAGGGATGTGTCCATCAAAATAAAGATCCGCCCCTGCCTGATCAGAATCTCGACAAAAACAGAGACTCCTGCAAACTTCACATCACACAACTTTCTCCAAAGTAAGTCGGTGTGGGGCCGTCCACTCCTCTAACTTGACACAAGAATGAAGGGTTGTGTGTAAAAGTGGTTGGGACTACTTTTATATATATTTATTTTTTCTTTTAATTTCCTCGCAGCCTCTGGACCCACTGCTACCATATCAAAAATGTAATTTGGATGACTTCTAAAACAAAAGGCTAGCGAAGGAGAAACACCCCGTGACAGAATGTAAAATCAAGGGCTTTTACACGGTAGCGTGGCCGAGCGGTCTAAGGCGCTGGATTAAGGCTCCAGTCTCTTCGGGGGCGTGGGTTCGAATCCCACCGCTGCCAGCATAGATTTTCTTCTTCCACGAAGGAAGTACGTGAATGCGTTTATAAGGAAGGTGTTTTAACGTACATTGTAAAAACTTGTGTGTGTGCGCGTATATATATAAAACAGAAAAAGCAATTTTTCCACATCATTTTGACATTTTTCTTTATACTGCTTTTTTTTTAAGAAAGAGAGAAACATAACAGCCACATTGTTGTTTTGTTGTCTCTTGTTTTCTTGCTCCGTCGTGGAAAACGCGGGCAGCCCTTTGCGCGTCTCTTCCCATCTTGAGCGCAGAGGAAACTGATCCGGGAGAGTGGTCTTTACCCGCTGTTAGGTCCATTCTTCTCTGGTTTCACGCATAAGTACCGAAACAGCAGCGAGGAAATCAGATACTTGTCGGACAGCAAAACGATTTTCTGCCACAGGCTGGACATTACACGCCAAGGCCCGCTGTTGTTAGAGGCGGTTTAAGCAAATAAGATCATATTTAACATAAACATAAGCCTTCAGGCTCCTGTGACAGCTTGAAGCTGCTGAATTTTAAAATCCATTTCATTCATGGTGGAAAATTACACCTTATTATATCCCAAGATGCTTTTGTTTTCTTGTAAAACCGCAAATAAGCCACATTAAAGATGCCTGTTTCAGCAAAGTGAGAAATAACATTTAATTGAAATAACAAGTTAGAGTCACTTATACAGCCTCAGTGTACTTTAGAGCAGCCTAACACTGAAGTGTATCCAAATAGTTTCTTTCTTTTCTTCGTCTAACTGTGCAAAGGCAAATGTGTGTGTCATTCAGCTGTCGTAAAGGGCCCTTAAATTTTCTTCTTCCGCTGCTTTGGCACGGCTGTCATAAAACGTCTTTCCATTCGTGGGGCGCGGGAAGGATGGCACCTTGCAGCGAGGAGAATTGCTGTAACGCCCACGGCTCTTTCACGTGGCAGATACTGAAAAGACACTGCTGTCTCACCGGGGAGGGCTGTTAGTGCGCAATAGCCGCGGACAAATGGGAGCCATATCGGGCCTGTGTGGCTTTTTTTTTTTTCCTTCCAAGACAGAAGTAAGAAGTTAAGTATTTGTCATTCCACCTGTTTGGTTTGGTGGGACAGGCTCCCAGACCCACCCAGTAAATCTTCCTAACGCTTCCTCCGCGCAAAGCCAATGCTGCAATTTAAATGAGACCAACAGAAGCTCAGACACCCGAGAAAAGTTTGTTTAATGGAAGAAAAGAGGTGTCACGTGACCACTTTACTTAATAGCCTCAAACATTTTCTAAGAACTTCTATGAACTCTTCTCCTCATTGTCTCAGTGGCCAAGTTTGGCCCAAAAGGGACGAATATAAGAGCTGAGCGCACAAGGCAAGAAGTGGATCCTTCATTTGCATAAGACTGGGCTGTGAGTCACGCTTTGCGGGGAAGAAGTGGACGAAGTGGGCTGCAGACGCCTCTTTTTGCTCACATTTTGATGAATAAGCACTTGTAGGTCAGGTACAGTCATATTGCGCATGGTGTGACGTCACTTTATGCAAAAACGAACTATAGACCCCGAAGGTCTACAAGTGAACAATAGTTGCAGGTGGTTTTCCTTCAGACCACCAGCACAGCAGGGATGACCTTTTCAGGGGTGGAAACACCCGTGTCCGTGCTCACTAGTGGGCAACGTTGGCATTAGACATCTCCAATCCCTCCACAAAGGTTAAAGAGTGCTGAATCAGAGGTCATTGACTGCTGCAAAGAAAAACACAACACTTGCATGACTTTAATGAAATAAACACAATCACAAAAAAAAAAAAAAAAAACGATCAGCATAAAGTGACAGAGTTTGGTTTGAATTCTGTTATATATGAAGTAAAATAAATAAAAAAATGTAATCCTAATGTGAAGGTGTTGAATAGTGCATAACTAATCCAGGTGTTTTAAAGTTGTTTTTTTTTTTTTTTTTAAGGGTCATATTGAGTAAAATGTTCTCACTAAATGCTAGTCTAAGTTCATCCTGGTTTTTGTTTGTTTGTTTTTTGTTTTATTTTGTGTGAAGAAAACCATAATAATATTAATTATCAAGTAAAACCTCTAGTGGGTAAATAAAAACTCACTCAAATAACAACACATACATTTTTTCATTATTTCATTATTTATCTATTTAACAAAAAAGAAGAAGAAGAAGAAGTAAATGGGGGAAGTTGGAGCCAGGTCCTGCTGATCGTAAGTTCTTGTAAACTGGCCAAGAGCAGATGTGCAGATCTCCATAAAAACAGACTTTTGGTAGTTTGCCAGTCTGAAGCCATTTAGGTGTGTAAACACAATGCCAATAGGGAAAGACACAGGTAAGGCCTTAGAGGAGCAATTGTTGCTGCACATCAGTATGGACAGGTTTGTGAATTAACTTTTCTAAGATCAAACCAGTTAATGCTTAGAAAATTTAAAAAAAAAAAAAAAAAAAAGCTGGACTTCGCTGAGTGTGTTAAACGCTAATATCCATGACAACACACTTAGAGCAATTCTGGTTTATTTGGGAGCGATGCCAAGAGAAAGCATCATATGTCCTCTGGCAAAAGAGAGCAAAAGGGAAATTGTTTGGCTTTAATGCCCAGCGTCATGCTTGATGAAAACCAAACAAAGAACTTCAGCAGAAACAGCTCATAGCCAGTGTCAACCATAGCAGCAGAGGGAGGATAGTTTCGTGTCACAGCCACAGCACCTGCAGCACCTTGCAGTCAATGAGTGGACTACGAACTCCTGTGTACACCAGAGTATGTGAGGTCACCTGTCTGATAGATAAAGGTTGACCAAAACTGGTCCTGCAAAAGACAACAATTCAAAGTGCAGCAGCAAAATCTACATCACTGAAAAATGGTCTCCTCATAATCCTCAAAGCAAATGCATTTTTCACACCAACACACAGGAAGAGAGAAAAACAAAAAAAGGACATGATTGCATCTCGTCATTGAAAATCCCGACATCAGTCTTCATTTTGAACAAACGTCTTTTCCTGACTTTGATCATAGGCATGATCATATGTTTACATACATAAAAATCCACTCATCCCTATAAATGGTGCCATTAAAATATCCTGGTTTCTGATCGCGTGTGCAGTCGTGTCGATTTTTTTCACCACCTCAGCCACGTGCAGAAGAGGAAGCTCAGGCATCTGAAGTTGTTGTTTAAGCACCACACTATTTCACCTTCTAACCTTCTAACCTTACACGTGCAACACAAAAACACGCAAACCAGTCGACATATAAATCCAGTCAATAAATAAAAAAAGTATTTCTGTGGGTCAACTCTAAACACACTCTCAGGCATCTTCTTGTGTGTTTAATTGGTCGTATGTTTTTAAACAAAGTCATCAACTCAACAAGAAAATCATAACATTTAATATCATTCATATTTGAGCCATAAATCTTTTAATATGTTACAAAATTATATTTTAATATTGTAAACACAACAAACAAATGCGGTGGAGTCTATGGCATAGCAAAGTCTGACAGGAGGGATGTGGCGGTATGCTTCCCGAGAAAGGCATGTTCAGCTAACTTGTTCAATTTAAAAGCCAGAAATGAATCAAAGTTACACAAACACATGAGAGTTAAAACACTGATGACTGAAAGGTTAAAATCATTGATCTTTCTCAGAATATAGCAAAAAAAAGAAAAAAAATGCTTCATGAGTATAATGGTGTCTGGGAGGAGGGGGGGATCTTTATTTAATTTTGTCCCAATTCTTTAATTTCTTCAAATACATTCACATCAGTAGTTATTATCCACAAAAGATCAAAGCTCATTATTAGCTTATTATTATCTGATCACTTTAGTAGCATTGAGACGTTCTTTGTTGATTTTAAATGTGACAATGTCTTAAAACAATAGTGTATTTCACTTTTATAACTTTTTACATGGGTAACATGGAAATCAGTGTAAGCCTTAATGATCTTTCTTTATTCTCTGTGTTTTTGATCATGTTTGTATTTAATGTTACATTATATGTCATAGAGCTTACATTAGTGAAGTTTTAAAAGGTAAAAGTACCTCCCAGTATAGGTCCATTAGCAGATTACTGAATGTAAAAATATGTGTAATATGTTTGCTTTTACTGAAGCAGGAGACTTAATAAAGTATATTTTTTCCCTTTTTTTATACTAATGTTTCTAATTTGTGCTTTAGTTCTTGTGATTTTAGGTGAGACACCAGCACTTTCTGACTGGGTCTGAAGGCTGCAGTCGTCACATTTGGACAAAGCTTCTTCTTTATTTGTGGTGGAAAAATCTGCTTTCCAACAGGTTACTGAAAATGAGTGGGAGGTGAGGTCAGCTGGAGAGGATAAAGCACCATTTGCATATTAGTCTCATGATCTGTAAGCGATGAGCAACTGCCGTGTCTGATGATGTTCAGAGTCAAAATAAGAGTAAAAAGATTTGGGAGAAAGAAGTTCTTAGCAAAAGTTTCATTAAACAGAAAACACCAATAACATATATCCAATATCCTTCTTATATACATCATATGTCAATTATCTTTAAAAAAAAAAAAAAAAAAACAAAAACAAAAAAACAACCTCACATGTTCATTCAGGATTAGGGGTTGTCACATTATATCTCAAGATCTCACACAGGAACTTACTGGCCATGTAATAATCTGAAATTACCACTCATGTCACTTCAAAATATGGTGCTCAAAAAACTTTTCATGTGTTGTGAAGAATAATTTAGATACAAAAGTCATGTGTAGTAATTATAACAAAACAAATATGTAAAATGTGCCATGTTCTGAAGTCAAGCTCGAAAAGAAATTTGCAGCTTGGCTCGTGTTCGTACAACAAAAAAAAAACAAAAAAAACAATGCAAACGAAACACAATATGAGTTCAAGTTTTTACGTGATTTAAAAAAAAAAGAGAGAGAAAGAATCACTCTAACCTGCAAATTATTTTATCCTTTCATAAGAAGCTATGGCAAACAGCAAAAACGAGGTTCATGAACGTTCACACCATTTAAAAAGATTTTGTCTGTGTAAGTGCTGGAAAAAAAAAAGTGTTCCTCAGTGGAGATTTGTGACGTGAAAGCTGAATAAGATCGACGCCACCAGCCTACACGCCCAATCAAGATCTAGTCAGGAAATATGTCCAGAGCCTCCGAGGCTATTTCAAGAAACATGTTTGTTTCTGGTGTGTCATGAAACTGAAGAGTGGCACATGTTAAAAAGGCTGATTTATCCCAGCACGCCACTTTTCTTTCAGAAGCAATATCTCAGAGGATTTCCTTATAATAAAATCTTTATTGATATTAACATTTATTGATATTAACACAGCGGCTTCGCCTTCAGGTGGTGGAACCCACGGAGTCAGAGTGAAAAGTGATGTATCCCAGCGACGAGGCTGAGGGTGTGCTTACAAAACTGTTTGTGCTTCCTTTGCGCTTGTGGTGCGCACAGTCAGCTCCCGCACCAGAACCAGAACCAGAACCAGCACCTCCGCCTGTCCTGGGCCGGCTGCCGGAGTGCCCTGGAGCCTGCTGGCTGCGCCCCGGCGAACCGGCTTCATCCTGATGTTTTCCATCTCGCAGGCGCTCTCTGCAGCCTTTACCCGAGCCGCAAGACCCGTGGCTTTTCTTTCCGGCGGGTCCGTCCGGTCTGGGCGAACCCTCCGGCGAGCTCGCCCGGCTGCTGCCGCTTCGCTTGTGCTGTGGGGTTCGCCTGAGTGCTTGAGGCTCCCGCTCGAAGTCTGTGAGCGGGAAGTGAGGAAGGATGACCATGTGCTGCTCGTACACATTGGGGATAAGGGACATGGTGGATGCTCGCCGGGGGCTTTTCCTGGGGCTCGGCACCGGCGTCTCGTCTATGAAGTTGATCACCTCGTCGCGGCTGAAGCACCGCAGCTCGTCCTCGTAGCGCTCCCCGCCGCACACCACGCGGGGCAGGTGCTTGAGGGAGTGCATGCTGTCCTCAGAGCGTCGCCGCTTGCGGTGGGGGTGATGGTGATGGTGGCTCTCCTCGTGGTAGGACACCAGGCTGTTCCTGCGCCTCTCGTGGCGTGGCAAGGTGGAGCTGTAATGGGCACTCACTATCATGTCCTCGGTGGAGCCCCACCTGTGCAGGTATGAGGGGATCCGGTCGCTGGTCCACATGTCGGTTTCGTCGTGGGAGTATCGTCTTGTAGGGGGCACCTGGAGGAGAGACATAGACCAGACACATCCAGTTTATAAATGACTTTGGTGATGTTTAAAACACATTAGTTTCATGCTATTATAATAATGTTTTATTTTAACCCCATCACCAAGTAAGATTAACACATGCAGGATTGCACTGATTTTTTTATTTATTTAATTTTTTTTTTTTTTTGGTACCAATAAACCGTTTGGGCTGATGACTAATTGCTCTGAAAATGTTTCTCTTATTTATAAAGAATAGCAGTTCAGATTTTTCCAAAAATGTTTACTTGATCCCTCATGAGACATATGAACTTACATATAGCTTATATTAAACATGAAGAGTACAGTTGCATTCCCTTTTTATCGTCTAGAAATGCAACCTTTAAAGTCTGATAGTCGCCTACACGTTTATACTCACATTCTGTTCTGACAACTATGCAAGTGACAGAGGGTTTGTCAAGGTGACGTCAAGAGCCTCAAGATTGATATCAGCCTGCCCCCCTGTGGTGGCTTTCAGTAAATGCAGAGAAAATAAACAGCAGACGATACAGTAGCATTGAATGTCTTTAAGTGAGAGGGCAGAACAGCAGAGGGCAGCACAAGCTTTAGGATGACTGGAGATGCGGGACAGATCAGAAAGGATGGATAAAGAGAGCCAATAAAGCCAAAAGAGGCTTTATTCTGCAGTCAGACCACTTGACAGGCACGTAGAAAATCTCAAATGAAGGAGGGGTGTGATAAATGCTTAAGGAGCTTCCTTGATCCCTGTCCTACTTAAACTCTAATCAGGAGGGGGGAAAAAAGGTAACTGCATCACAGTTTAGGTGTCATGTAACTGAAAAAAAAAAACTTTATTTGTTTCACAATCACACACTTACAAAAGAGCTAGAAGTTATTAAAATACTATAAAGTGAATCTGACACAAAGGTGATGGAGGGAGGAATGACTGTGTACAATGGAGTGATGGCTACTGTATACATCTCTGTTTTAAGACTTTAGAAAAAGTCAAATTGAATTGTCCGTTATAATTCTGGACATCTCAAGTACTGAACCAATTATTTTTGTTTCTTTTATTTATTTTTTTTAGTATAGTTACATGAACAGCTTGGGACTAGGCTGCCCTTGTCAAATTGTTTCACACAAAGATGACACAGTAACAGTGGAAGATGCTTTGTTAAAGTTAATATTATGTGTGTGACATCAGCTGATTTTGAAGCTGCGAATCCTCACCACAGTCTTCCAGGCCAAGTGTCGTAATTCATCATCTCAACTCGTGTTAATAATTCTTAACACAGTTAAAAACAACTGTTCACTCAGAACTTGTACTTTACAGAAATATGTCAAAAGCAGAATTAAATCTGATATTAAGACTGTGTAGAATTGCCCCAAAAGGCTGCATGTTAGTTCAAGCTTTGTTTGTTTAATGCAGGCTGAAAAACAGCATTTTGCAGCTCTGCATCTAACTGGGATGAACGCTGGATCTAATGGACACAATGCTTTTTTTTTTTTTTTTTTTTTTTTTTGGCAGAACACAAGCAGATATGTTTTTGCTTTCCTGAAGCCTTGAGGGATTCCTGAAATGCAGAAGGTAAGTCGGTTATTACGGCACTTTCTTACCCTCTTAAACACTAACAGTGCTGCCAACTCCACAACTACCAGAAACTACGTTATAACTGGAAGTACATGCAGAGTGCTGATGGGACTACTGATGGTCATATTTACCAAACATTAGTCAGCCTGGGTGTATTTTTTTGATTCAGGTTTTAAAAAATAAAATAAAATAGAAAATAATAATAAAAAAGACCAAATCTGTTGCAAATCAAAGGAGATAAGATCACAAAGTGTCAAATGATTCCAAAAAAATTCAATCAAGATGCTTTTAAAAAGGCACAAAAGGCCATTTCACCATGCACATAAAATAAATGTAATCAACTGATCAAATAAAAGAAATGAAGAAAATTAATGAAAAAAAATATACCTGCAAATACTGCATTTTATCTTCCTGTTGTTCCCTCACTGGATACCCTTGCAGAACCCCCCTTTCTAAGGTTGAGAACTCATACTTGGCATTACGGTCTACCGTCACGATTTCAGGCGCCAAGCTATAGTCATATGGTCTGTCATATATTAAGTCGGCATGAATTCCTCCATCTTGGCTGTTTTCTGCAAAGCGCAGAAAAGCACGAGTGTCAGGATTAGAGAGCAACGGACTCCATACACAAGACAGACAGACAGACAGACGAATAAATAAGAGAGACAAATTCAATTGTTCTCTGATTTGTTGAGTGTTCCTTCTTGTTTAGATTTTTTTTTTAATCTGAGACAAAAAAAATGAGCAAATTAAATGTTTTTGTTTTTCTTTAAGAAAAAAAAGTCACCAATTGGGTCTAAATTTAGTGATCCCATCAAATAGTTGAATTTTTTTTAAAAACAGGGCTTACAATCTAGACAAAATGAAGTCATTTATAAATAATTTAAGTTATAAGTATTTATATACCAAAAATGTCTATTACAGCATTTATGTTCATTACGGCTCAGATGGGTGTAAAATGCTGATCTTGAGGAAAATGCTTGATCCAAAGGATGAAAGATGAGAGTAGCATTTGCACAGGCAGCTTTGCATGCAAGTCAGTAGCTTTGGAAAAACAGGAAACAGTCCTTATACATACAACTGAGATGAGTAATACATGGCAAGCCCTCTGGAAAAAAAAAGAAAAAAAAAGAAAGAAAAAAAGCAGAGAACTGGTAGTGTTAATTATTACAAGGAATATGGACTGTCTTGGTGTTTAGCGGTTTAAAGTGGACAAACAGCAGTTCAGAGAAAAAGTAGAGGAGGAGAGGATCAAAGGTTTGGAGGGTTAGAAACAGGAGAAAAGGGGTTGAGTTTTAATAATGCCAATAGTTCACAACAATAATAATAATAACATGATTATCATGTGACCTAATTTTGGGACCAGATTTAGTTGAAGTGTCTGTGGTATCTTGTTGAAACGTTTCATTTTTAGCCCCCCTCAGAATAGATGAATATTTCTGTGACGAAACACATCGGTCCACAGCCTTTCTTTTCACTCGCTCTTCAGATATTAAAACTAAGTAGTGACATTAAACTTTAACTTCTACCTTTAAAGTCACCGCTATCTGAGCAGAAGCTGAATGAACATCAAACAATCACAATACCAATAAAGAAAACCAAAAAAATTAAACAGAAAGCAAATAAAAGTACATTTAAATCATTCATTGAATATGTATGTTAGTTTTGTATTCTGAAAAAACAAATAAATAAGTGAAAGAAAAATAAATTGAGGACATCTTTTTCTGACTTGAGGGAAATATGACCATCATAATGACATGAAAGAGCCGACAGCATTTGTTCACTCTCGAGAGAAACAAAAAAACAAAGAATCGTTTATTGTATTATCTTATCATGTCAGAGTAGAAGATTAATTTATTTACTCTAAAGTGAAAAGACAAACATAGTGCAATATTTCTATTTTTTCTTTGACATGAGCCTCACAGCATGGTAAAAGTATTTTAGAAAGTACACACATTTACAAAAACAAAGAAAACACGTAACTATCTTGATGTGAAAGGTTATATCACACAGACACTTTTCCCTTGGGTTTTATCTCCTGACAACAAAGGTCACATGATAGGTCACATGATAACATCTGACCACTGATTTCAAACACTGCTGCAACATAAGACAGGTAGTAATGTTAAATAAAAAATTTTAAAAAATGTATATACAGATGTTAATTTAATTTTGAATAAGTACAGATAGTCCAAAAATGCTGATGAAACCTAAAAATGCTTAAATATAGTATATCTATAAAGTAAGAAGTATAATGAATACATACTTTTACTTTGTTAGTAAATTTGTTTTAATTTCAAGGCAAAAACAGTGCAGGGTTGAAAGTTGCTTACAGTGAGCAAAATAAGGACAAATGTGCTGAATTTGTCAGAATCCTGTGATGCTAACAGGCCTCTACAGAGGTTTATGATTTTATGGGGCTATTTTTTTACAAAGTTAAATGAGAAAGAGACTTAGATCACTCCCTACTTGTCCAAAAACTGGCATTTCCATCAAACATAAGGCTACAACTCAAGCTTTTGTTTGTTTTTCTTTAACATGACATTTAACATTTAACTAATTTCTAGTTTCTTTCTTTTGCCTTTTCAGAATCACTTCTTTCCGATTTGCAAGCGCAGTTATGTCCTTAAACTTTTTTCAAAATGATGAAAGTTAATTTTTCTCTGTGAAACCTCAGAAAAAATACCTTTTACTACCTCAGGGGGGCGTATAAGCATATACCGTAATTTTCGGACTATAAATCGCACTCTTTTCATGGTTTGGCTGGTCCTGCGACTTATACACAGGTGCGACTTATACTCCGGAAAATACGGTAATATATGTTTTTATTTTAAAATGATACACAATTTGGAATAAATAGTCTTTGGAAACTCCAACATCAATGCAGTTTGGATATCATCGCAAAGGTTTTAAATTCTACTCTTAGTGATTAGGACTTCATATAAATCATTAAATAATAGGGAGAGAAGGTGGGAAAAAGGTGGTGGGACAAGAGATGGGGGTGGGGGGTACCTGACAGCAGCTTACCCTCGTCCACGTCGTCATTGGACATAATGGCAACACACTTCTCCCACACCATACGGATGTCGGCTCGGTACCGGTCACAAGCCCAGAGGAACATCGGCAACAGGATGGACTGAGCGATCGAGCACCAGAGCACACACAACACCATCCAGGTGTAGGAGCGGTCAAACTTCAGACTGGCGAAGCTCACCACCTGCGCAGGTGCCAACAAAGCGTGAGAAACGACATAACTGTCGTTCACGGAGAAAACTCGAGCTCACGGTGCTGCCACGGTCCCAAAAAATCACTTTAACAACATTCAGAACAGGAGTGAAATGGAAATACAGTCAAGACACTTGTGGCCCATTGAATTATGGGATTCAGCATTGAGGAAAGGATGGGAGGAGGGACTGTCCAGATCTTTACTGAAAACTGCAGATTGTGTAATTGTTCACATTCAGTACGGCGATTTTTTTTTTGATGCTACATTTTAGTAAATTCAGTACGCAAAAATAATCACGTAACATGGTTTTGAAAACCACATAATTCAGCCACTGAATTAAAACATAGTACCTGAAGTGATTTCAAAATGACCTAACAAACTTAAAAGGACATTTAGAGTAATGTTCTCAAGATTTGACCCTAATAATATAATCGATAAATAAAGTCAGTAAAGACCAAGTTTTATAGTCTTTCAGTATGACCTGATGAAAAAAAGGAGATATGTTTCTCAATAAATGTTTTACATTTTATGTGGTATGTTAATATTTGTTGTACTTTAATGTCTAAAGATGTTCCTTTAATATAAAACAAGTTTGATATTAACATCCTCCTGTCCTGTTTCTGCTGTTATTTTTGTGATATTTTTTAAAACTGTACTTTTACTTGAGTAGATTTTAGTACTTTTCTTTATTTTTTAAAATCTGTCACTACCTTCTTCTCAACAACTCCAGTATTTTAAATTATGGGATCTTCTTTGTTTGTGTATTCTCATCATCATCAAAATGACACAGCAAAATAAGGCGAGACTGAAACCCCCGGTTGACTTCACGTCGTCATATTGTCTTATTTTTAGCAGGTTTTGTTTCCCTCTCTAAGCATAAACCTTTGTAAAGTCATGCAGTTCAAAACAAATACACTTGTTTACGTGTTGCAGCTTTTCATGCATTTAAATGGCTCATTAGCTCGGATCATGAAAATGGCAACCAAGTCTTATGTTCTCTCTGGCGGTGCATCTGACTTTAGTAATTTACTTTTCCCTCCACTTTGTACTTACAAAAAAGGCACACTATGATGTTGGTGAAAAATTGTGCTTTTGAAATATGCTTTGAAATATGCTTTTAAAATATGTTTTTTTAAAGAAACTTTAAGAAGCAACAACAATGCAGGAAAACATCCCACTACAGAGATATGACCTAGCAAACACAACATGAAGCAATATTTTATAAAATTTCAAAAGTAGTTATTTCTGATGATGTCACTGTCAGTATAAAAGGAAGCTGTTTTCTAGACACAGCATTTAAATCATCAGCCGCTCTTGTTTTATTTGAGTGGAACAGCTTATCTTGTGGAGTTCAAGAAAATGTGAAAATGTGGATAATACTGAAGGAAAGTGTTTGCATCAGTTTTAAGGGTTAATTCAAGAAGATTTCATAAGCCAAAATAACACGAGAGAGGCAGGTGAAAGGTTATTCAAGCTTGAGATTCTTCCAAGAAGCTGACAAATGAGAAAAAAAAATAAAAGTTCACCCTTGTTGACACTTCTTCTAATAACTATGCAAAAACAAATGAGCCATCAAGTTTTGGCATTTGGATTCGTCACTGAAAGCTTTTCCAGATAGTGCATTTTTAAGTGGAAGTTAGCATTTGGCTTCTCTCTGGTGCAAAAGATTATTATTATTACTATTATTATTATTATTATTATTAGGTTTGCTGAATGTAAAAATGTCAACCTTTATTTAAAAGTGTTTGTGGCCTAAACCGAGGGAAGAGTACCTGCTTAACAGTAGCAAAAATCATTTACCTTGCAGAAAAAGCCCAATAAGGGGACTGGTTTTTCCGAGGGCAGGCTGGTGGGTTTGGCTCAAACACAAACAATAAACTTTGAGCTTTCTGCAGACACTTTAGTCTGCAGAGGACATTAGTGAGCTAACTTGTTAAAAAAAAAAATAATCAAGAACCTGATTCTGAGGGCAAAATTTGCAAATCAAATGGTGACACTGCAACAGGTCTCACTCCTTCATTCAAGGTTCAATTAATTGATTTTTACACAATATGAGATTACACAACAAAACAAAAGTAGGGAAAGAGACCCTCAAAATAATAATAATAATAATAAAACTTTAGTCAGCTGACTGGAGGAGCAATGACAGACCAAAATTAGGATGGTCGAGGGCTCTGTAGGTGCTAGGAATGCTGTGGGTTCTGATGGTTGCTTGGTTACCCAGAATTCACTTAGAACCTGACTTTACCATAGCAACAGACCTTATTTTTTTATTCTCTGAAGTTTTACATTTTCACACTAACCAACGCAATTCACTCAGAGAGAAAGACAAAACCTTTCTGCGACTGGAACATTTATACAAATAGAGAAATCGATTAAAAAAATAAAGCAAAACCTAATGATGAACGTTGGAGTTCAAAGTCCTGCAGTGGGAAAGATTATTCACAAGTTGAAAGCAATCAAGACAGTTGTTAATCTTCCTGAGGAGTGGATTTACCAGGAAATTTACCCAAACATCAGAGAAATACAAAAAAAAAGAAAAGAAAAAAAAGAGCTAGATCTTAAACCCCAAAGGCCTCACTGAGTGTGTTACATATTATAACCTGAGACAGGATAATTAAAAGAACAATCATGTTTTTGTTTGTTTGTTTTGTTTTTTGGCAGGGGTGCCACAGGAAAGCTCTTCTGTCTCTGCAGATTATGAAAACAGGACTGAGATTAAAACTTTTATCCATATAAGCCAGAAAACCAACGTCTTACACACAGTGGACCACCATAGTAGATTTTTTAAAAAAAATTTCATTTGCAGATGTATTTAACTAATACAAAAACCACTAAGCCAGTTGATTTTTATTTCACTTTTACACACACACAAATATGGGATGGTAACTTTTGCAGATGATGCATGGCAAAATTAAAATACTGTAAAAGCAAGGTTTTAATGTGAAAAGTTGTATAAGTGTGACTAAAAGCAGCAGCAGGGAGTCTAAGAACGTATGGCATTATTTAATTATTGTATTTTATCTCATTAACTTTTAGAGCTACTGTGAAGCGGCTGAAGCGTTACTATGGCTACCACTGGTTTATATTTGCATTTTATAATCAGGACGTTTTAAGGTTTTCATCCCTTTTATTCTGAAAAACAAATCCTTAGCTCAAGGATTTTCATGTTATGACACAAAAAAGTTTCTCACGTTTGACTCGCTAGTTTATTTGACTAATTAACTACAATCCTGCTTTGGCGATGAACTCACCAGGATGGGGAAGCCAGTCAGGAAGTCGTAGATGAAGACGATCCCACTGATCAGGTAAGTAATCTGCAGCGAGGTCTTGAGGGGCTCCGAGCCGTCGATGGATGACCTGCGCTTCCCCTGAGCATCCTCCACCACTATGGTGGGGACGTTGAACTTGTTCTTGTCCGCATTATGTCCCGCCTGAATGGAGAAGGTCTGGAAGAGAGCGATGCCGATGCAGATCACGCCCATGGCAACGCTGCCACCGATCAGCAGCAGGAAGCACACGCCGAAGCCCAGGCCGATCTCCGTCACAATGAATCTGCAGTCGGAGGTGTAGAAGCGGTCGATGGTGTCGTGCCAGCCCACTGCTGGCAGTGTGGACAGGATGAAGGACACCATCCAGATGCCCATCACTGTATGCACGGCCTGCTTCTTTGTGTTACTCAGCCTGGAAACACAACCACAGATTTTTGCATGAAGTCAGAAAATCCCCCTTTATTTTTACTTTATTTAAATTTAAAACTTGGGGTAACATTGCCTCTGATCTTCTCTGATTTTTAAAGTCTCGGTAGTACAAATCTAACACAAATCTTGTTTTCAATATCTAATATCAAAAACAGTTCACAGGATCAAACTTCAAATCTTGATGTGCTATATTTTGAGAACAAAATTAAGAATTTCTGAAGAATCCAAAAATATTGGGCATGAACATTGACCCAAAACATTTAAATGATTTAAATAAAACATTATTGGGAAGTTATAAACTATATACTACTGCTGAGAGTTCACCTAAATAAACTTTGTAACAGTACACCACCCCTAAGTTACGAAAAATAAATAAAATAGCAAGATCTGCCCCTATAAGCTAAAAAAAAAAATGCACTCCTGATATATAATGACGGCTTAGATAAACCAGAGATGAATGTGAAGGGAAATCAATTCTTTGCTGATGGCGAGAGATTGCTTTTCACATCCCTCAGTCTACTTATCAGCTCGGTCAATTTCAGCATGAAGGGATTTCTATTTCCTCTCACCTCCAAGTAACTGCTACAATGAAGAATTTACTCAATGTGTTTGTGTCCTCTGGCGGTGTGGCACTTTGCAAGGTTTGCACTCATACGTCTAAAAACATGGCGAGCGGCGACTGGTGCTCTCATTTCCAGGACTTCACATAAGACCACGATCTCCTAACTTTTAACATTTGCAAGTAAAATTGTGACGAGCTCTTTAATACACCTCCAAAAAAAATACATTTAGATGAAATCTTTTTCTGTTTATTTGGATTTGTGGCTGCAAGGGGACAAAAAAAAAATAGGGAATTCTTTGGGTTTACCACACAACTGTACTCTTTTCTTAATAATGGGTTTAAAAGAGGACAATCATAATTTTTGGCACAGCTGCAGTATTTCTTTTGCTTCATTTTCTTGCTAAAGAGTACTCTTTTAAAGCCCTCTGTGTTACTTGTCTTTGAGCACTTTTGGCAGGATACCCAGCCCGGCTATCTAAAAAAAAAATCAGAGCACATGTTGCCTTTTTATCTCTCATGATAATCCCCTGAAGGAGCACTGGCTTCACCTTTGCACACAAAAAGAATCCAAATTTACTTAAAAAATATTTGTGATATTACTGCAAAAATGAACTTGCATGTACTAAACACAGTACTTGCACAGAGAAGTCAGCGGTTGAATCCATCTTTGCACTGCAGCTTTTTGCAAAGACAAGGGAGTCTTGTTGTCACAGTGAGTAATAATGCTAGCCTTTGCTGAAAGTGCCTGGGGTACACGGGGAGGTTACGTCACCAAGCTGCATGAATCAATTACCAGAGAGGAAGAGAGCATCATAAAGGAAATAACTCCCATGACATGCTGAGCGCAGGATGATGAGAATAGCTGCCCGAGTACAAGGTACAAATTCATAATTCAGGGCTTCGGTGTGTTTTAATGTCAGTGACAAGGCAGCCACGCCAGCTCGGCAGGGAGAAAGCAAAGCGTTTAAAATGAAAAATGAACAAATGACACGGTGCACCACCTGAACTATATCGTTAAAAGTGAACATAAGGAGACAAGCGTCTTAGAGGAAAGTTTATGCTTCCAGAAAGAAGCGTATAATGAAATGGTTACGATAATAGAAAAGAGAGATAAAAAGCATTTGTGCCAGCATCACCCTCAGTGACAGATGCACAGGCAATGTCGATAGCAAGACTGATCTTCGATTTAAAGGGAAATGTGCATATCTTATCTGAACGTCTGCTTATCTGCAAAAAATTGGCCGATCTTACGTTTAGCATCTGTAATCCTGACGCCACAGGCAAGAAAATCGCAGTTTTTCAGCAGGGGAAGAAGGGGGAGGCAACATCATGCTGATCTTCACCATATCCAAATTTCAGGAACCCACATGTAGCTTTTATGTTATCCGCTGATATGAATGCTGACTTCATGGAGGTTCTGGTTGTATTCGCCACGTTATTTGCTCTAGAAATGCATTCGGCCGTGAATGATTGTTCTTCGCCTGATGGCCATAGAATAGAGATCTGCAAAGTCATAACAGCTGAGTTTGGCCAAAGCCAAGACCTCTGAGGTGTGAGATGCTGCACAACGGCACAAATATTTGCATTGTTCATTGCATCTTTTCGTAAGTACTCCAAATGCTCACTGTGCACACATCAAAATTTGGCTGGCTCTCAATATTCATAAGTATGTGGTGTGTGTCGGCAGATATAGCATCAAAGTCCTATTTTAAAGGAGGTATCAAAATGGTGTGAGAGCTGTGAATGCGAGGTGAATCTGATTAGTATGATTCAGTGTTGCTAAGTGATATCATATGGTGTGAGGTGCCACATGAAGGTGGAAACTCGAGTTGGCAGATGCTCAGTCTAGAGAGTTTGACATGGTGTTACCCCAAATAACCGCAACCAGCAGCTGTCTTGGCAGGAAAGAGATTTCATCTAATGCAGCACATCCCACTCGACAACTGTAAACAGCCTGACAGGTGGCACAAGGTTGAGCATGACGCCATCAAATATTAGAAACCTGCTGCAAAAGCTCTGCACCTCAACTGTTGTTGATTCTTGTCTTTGAATGAATGTTATCTTCCAAAGTGTCCTTAAAGGCTTATATGCTTTTTTTGCAGAGGGTTAGAACGTAAAACCTTTTTTAAAAACGAAAGTAATTGGAAATATTTAAAACTGAATGACTGAAAAAAAACCATAAAGAAATTCAAGGAATGAAAGATCTACAAAACAGTTGATTCAAACAAATGTGTGAAAAGAAATTGCAGTTTTAAATGGCTTCTGTAATATAAGCTAGATTTTTTTTCTCTTTTCTGTCATTAAGTTTGGATATGATCCAAAAAAAAAACATGCAGCCAAAAGTTTCCATAGCAAATACTTCTTCAACTAAAAGTACTTCCTACGATAAATGGTCTCAGTGAGAATAAGTGTCCAAATATTTCCATATCATGCTTTTTTAATGACTTGAACTCTGTATAAAAAAAAAAACACCCTTCACTATACTCAGCTGAAATCAGAAACATCTGTGAGGAGCTATGAGAACCTTCATCCATCCATTTTTTTATACCCACTGAATCCAATTACAGGGTCACAGGGGTCTGCTGGAGCCAATTCCAGCCCATTTCAGGTGAGAGGCAGAGGTACACCCTGGACAGGTAACCAGTCCATCGTAGGGCTACATATACAGATGAACAACCAAGCACACTCAGGGGTAATTTAGAGTTCTCAGTCAACCTCACATACATGTTTTTGAACTGTGGGAGGAAACCAGAGTACCTGGAGAAAACCCACGCAAGCACAAGGAGAACATCCAAACTCCACACAGAAAGACTCCTGCCAGGAGTCGAACCAGGAACCTTCTCACTGTGAGATAACAGTGCTAAGCACTAAACCACCGTGCTCTATGAGAACCTCAGACCCCAATTAAATGAAGCCAAGCTGGAAAGAGGAGTCTGCCAAAGTTCCTCTCCACTGATAAAAGAGACTGAAAAAGATTATATAACAGTCAAGTTACTTCAATTTACTGCTGCTCAGGGTGATTGTACAAGCTTCTGAACGTATGCTTCGTTTTTTGCACGCTGCTTCCATGGTTTGGCTTAGTTTTTGTTCAATAAATAATAGCAAGTGTCTTTTATTCATCTGAGATTTTATTTACTATATTTAAGATCTAATAAAGACTATCATCTGGTCCTATTGTCCTTCTACCCTGATTTAAAAAAAAAAAAAGATTTAAAAACCCCATTGTAAAACCTTGTAAATTGTACTTAAGGTTTACTGCAGCATATTTTCTTATCCCAGTGGTCTAACCAGGTGTATTGAAACCTGCTTAAATATATTAAATATATACTACACATGAGAGTCAGTGATGCTGCAGCTCTGCTTCAAGCAAACAAGGACCTCCTGTTGGTTCATTACTGTAACATCGTAGCACAGGTGTGCTCCTAACTTAGGAGAAAATCATCGGCCAAGTAGATTTGGTGCTGCAGTCTGTGCAGTGAGAGTCGGAGAAACACAACAACTGACCAGGATATTAATACAAGTTTGTAATTTGAATCAAGTTACCCTGGTAAGAATGAAACAGCTTAAAATGACCAGCGTCTTAAACTAGATATCATACCTGTAGTTTACAGGCCAGCGCACCATCCACATACGGTGATAGGAGAGCGAAGTGACGGAGAAGCAGGTGACCAGTGTGAGAGTGTAGAAGGTAGACACGAACACCTTGCAGAGACCCTCGTTCCACTCATAGTTGGAGTGCTGGCGCCGCAGCGTGATGACGCAGTACATGGTGATGGGAATGGCCATGTTGAGGATGTGGGTGCCCGCCAGGGTGCAGATAAGAAACTCCAAAGGCTTCCACTTCTTCTGCTTGGCGCTGACGCTGAGGATGCTCCAAGTGTTGGCCAGGATGGATACGCCAGAGCAGACCAGCCAAGCCAGTGTGTTGGCATTGATGACGTCATCCTTCATGGTGGTCACCTCATCCGCCATGTGGTATCGGGGCAGAGTGGAGCCTTGTGGGCCACAAGGAACTGTTGGCAAGAGCAGGTACACGCAAGGAGAAGGAGGAGGTGGTGATGGGCAGGAGGGGACGCAGCAGGCTGGACGAGGCAGGCATCCTATCTGGGTGGGCGTGTACTCTCCATGGGTTGTCCAGAGCGAGGGAAGCACGTGATGGTGGAGAAACCAAGTTAGAGGAGCATATCAGACGTTAGGGGTGTCAGAGGGGCACGATGGTGGAAATGAGTGAACCTGGAGACGGGAAGAGAGAAGACACAGGTCAGAGTCAGAGGACTGACGATTCAAGTGGAACCAGTGAATTAACCAGGGACTGTCAATCAAAATAGTCTAAACATTACTACCGATGCCAATAAGGCCTATTTTAATAATGAGTGAGTCTAAACACAGAGAATAACCTGAAAATATGTTTATGGAAAAAAAGTGATTTACACATATAAAACCACACATTTCTATTTGCTGCAGTTATTTGTGGACTAAAGTGGGGTAAACTAAACTAAAAAAAAGGAAAAAATTTAAGTAAAGTGGACAAATGAAGACCAAGACATGCTACACAGCTTTCCTAACCTTTTTTTTTTGGTTTGTTTTTAAATCTTCAACATGCAGCTAAATAAAAGATAAAAGTGCAGCCCTAGCCCACAAACTAATAGAGTCCAAAATTTTATTGGGAATCTTTGTTTTTATCAGAAATCAATCGCTTTTTTCCTTAGAGGAAATAAAATCCAGCACTGAAGAAATAACTGAACAACCTCTGAAACTGTGTTTGACCAGTATGAGTACAACACTTTGACAAACCAAATCAGAATCCTCCAACACATGCTCAGAGCTGGAAATGTAAAGCATCCAGATTTCTGTTAACGAGGAAGCATCAACAAAACCAAATCACATTCATGCGCTAAGCTGTGCACACACATTTCCACTGAGACGATTCCTCTTCAAGTACCGTGGAAACCGTTGTATCCCCCCTCTCTGTACTCCAGGATGTTTGATTCCTGAAACTCCTCATGCTGACTGGTCTCACTGTAGAAAATGCAATTTTCCCACTGTATATGTAATTTTAATCCAAAAGACACCACACAGCTGCTGGTTTTGTTACAGATATCACTCTTTTAAGTGATAAAGATAAGGACTTGTCCACACGACAACTGGCAAAAATTTAACTGATCCTGCTTTCTTTATGTACAGGTGAATAAAAATGATAATAATATATCAAAAAAAAATGTTATATAATTGTTGGTTAATTGCAACAATATAGACAATTCTTGTGAAACTACTAACAAGCTCAAAACCTAACTAATATTCTATTATCAATTTTTAAAAAAATTAATAACCAGTAAAGTTATTAACAAATAAAACACAAATACAGTTTCAAGTTCATGTCTTAAGGTTATTTTTACACTGTTATATCAACATAAGCTGACCACAGAAACAAAAAAGAAAATGACCTTGACCGGTGATGGGCATTTAAAGGAATTGAAATAGCAGTTAGAGTCACACAGACACTGATGTTATTACTGTCAAAGAGATGCTGATTCAACTGCATGCTCCTCATTTTTAGGCAGCGTTGTCAAGTGGAGATAAATGCTACTTTTTAGCTTTTCTTTCTTTACAACAATAAAGCAGATTAAAAGAACTGACAAGCAAAACAGAATAATATAATATAATATAATATAATATAATATAATATAATATAATATAATATAATATAATATAATATAATATAATA
>JAOWBL010000022.1:3831937-3849244 GCA_028564865.1 Zenarchopterus dispar | reverse complement strand
ACCATCCGTGCTGATATCTGTCTGAGGTGCTTCAGTCTCACATAAGGGTGCATGGGAAGCTTACGTAAACCTTTGACATGCCAGTTTTACCATGAACCTTAATCTATTGTGGTTTAATTTGGTGATTAAAATGTTAGATTTGCACATTAAACAATTCTTCACGTGCGTTAGGAAAAAACATTTCCTAAGGTGCTTAAGCCTCAGTCACAATGACCCACACTAACAACCGTAAACACTCTACGAATGGTTTTTGGACCATTTCTTAAGACCTCCTTGAGGCAGCCTTATAAGAATCCAGCATTCTTGGCCTGTTCCTAAGTTCATGGGCAGGTTGATAATCATGTCCAAGATTTTCTACGACCACATCATGAAAAAAGCCATGTCTGGGATGGAAAAATATCTTAGGAGCAACCTGAGAGAACAACGCACTATGTTTGTGTAAGTATGGTGCAAGAACACATTAAGTTGTTCTAGGGGCGCCCTTACAGCGTTTCCATGAATGCCTTTCAAAAGGAGATGTGTAAAATGCAAGTACGTCATACGTGCGCCGCTTGGCCGCAGCCGAACAACAGCACCAGCTTCAACCACTAGATCTTCTTCTTCTTCTTCCTACAGCTGCAGTCTTCTCGCCATGATTGACCTCTAGAAAATTACAAACATCTCCACAAATATTCCAGCATATGAAACGATCAGGACACAGATGTTTGGAGATGCTGGACTGCCACCACTTGACAAAATGTGCCAAAAGCCATACGATCTTCTGACCAATGAGATGAGATTGTCATGAGTTACTCATCGGGGTCCAGAACGGCCACCTTCTGACAACAATTTTTGTGAGAAGGTCATAAATATACTGTCGGCAGGTTCTGAGACGCCCTTACCGAGATCATATAAACTCTACAACCAGCATGCAGCAAAAAAATCACCTCATTTTCTCAAACATGCATCAGGATGCTCTGGTGAATTGAACATCAGCCATATTGAGCTCCTACAGAGGCTGTAGGAAACTATCCCCCCCTCCACCAACGTCTAACTCCAGATTTTATACAAACTAAAAGATTCACGAGAACCCACCGTTCATAGGAACCTTTGTAGCCGAGATTTTAGACACTGCTGGTTACAACTGCCTGAAAAATGACCCATGAGAATGAAAATATCAACACTGAAGATCTACATATACATGTGGAAATAATAAAATGTACCATAAAAAGCTCAATTCTACTGTTTAAAACCAGCTGACAAATGTTCTGCTGCAAGATCCTATAAGGAATCAATGTAATATTCCCACATTAACCTAAGATTAATCTTAAGATTTGATCTACATCGTTATGATGCTAATGTATCAGATGAACCCCATTTGAACAGTATACCTGCTCACCTGAGGCCATAAAAACATTAATCGATGACTGATGTTGCTCGTGATGTAAGAGAACCACGGCATGTTCATAAACAGAAGATAATGAAGAATATTTTATTCTGCATTCCCCCTAAAAAAATGATAAAATTAAATAAATAAACAAGATGATCTGCTGTGGTTACTGCTAAAAGGAAAAGTCAAAAGAAGAAGATTCATTCATTTTTAAACCCACTTCAGTCCTATTCAAGGTCACAATCTGTCATAGCTGCCACTGGCTGAAGAATAGCTAACCATTAAATAATACTCCCGTAACTCATGGAGACTGACATCTATCCAGAGGTGAAAGTAAGCCAGTAAAGTCCAGGGGTTCACTCCAAAAAAAAAAAAAAAAAAAATCCTCTGAGCCAGAATATCGTGCCAGGAAGATATGAGAACTGCTGACTCGTCAAAACACACGTCCTAAGAAAACAAGCACATAGTCTTCAATTACAGCTTGTGAGATGGTGTAGATTACTTCTGGGTTAGTGTGGAGTGCTGGTATCATGATCTGCTGAAGGACGTTTTGCCAGGTTGTCTTTGGTTTCAGTGCGATGAGAGCTTGACGTGAAAGATGCACTCCAGATAATAACAAATAAACGTTGATTCTGAAGCTCCAGCAAGACGCCACATTTTCCACGCTTCTCATCAGACAAATGACCTCCTAACTGCACATGCACTTTCACTCATGACTGGTGTACAGTCTCCACTTTCACCAAAACGTTTAGCATCAGAAAATAGCTGAACTTATGTGAACGATTACAGGTAAACACATCAACAGCAGGAACAGTTAACGTATTATAAACTAGGGGAAAAAAAAAATAATCGACTCAATTATTAGTAGGTTACCTCATCACATGTCTGTTTCAAGCTGTGGATTTAAACTTACAACACTTCTTAAACAAATAATAGTGTTTATGTTTTTTTTTAATTACATCAGTCGATATAACAGCTTTAAAAAGTTTTTTCAAAAATGTAGATATTTTCGACTTTTTCAGGTGGTTCGTGCAACACATTTTCAGACGTGCTCTCTGTCCACTGGTGGGAGTGTCTCACCTGTGGACAGAGGGTCAGAAGTCTGCCATGAACAATACAGAGAGCAGAGAAAATTGTAAAAACACACAACCAAAAACATAGCTGGTGTGTTTTTTCCCCCGACACTAGTAGCCACAAATATCTCAGAAATTACTCGTCAAAAGCTGATAAAACCACTAAAATCTGCCGCTGAGCGTACACAAACATTTAATGTCTGGTAGCTCGTACTGTACATCATCAGAAAGCTCTCGTTACAAATGTGTGGTTATAAACTGTAAATGCGTGTGGGACACGCTGGTGAATCTTGTCTGTGGTTGTACTTCAGAAGTCCTGAAAGCGTCGTAAAAACCCGTCCAAAAAAATAAAATAAAATAAAAAAATCCAAAGATCTATTTTTTCTGGTTTCCGGTCTTGTTTTCCTTTCAGCTGTTCCCTTCAGGGGTTGCCACGGCGAATCATCCATCTCCATCTATCCCGACCGTCTGCATCCTCTACTCTCACACCAACTGACTTCATGTTCTCTTTCACTTCCTGTAGTTTTTGAATTTTCTACATTTCTTAAACGGAGTGATGGAGAGAAGTTGTGGTTATGGGAAGTATTCTGCCAAATCCTGGTGGCAACGACAGGATGGTCATAAAGGGGTTCAGTAATTGTTGAATTAACGTCACCAAAAGCTTAAAAGTTAAACATAAAGTCATACCAACAGCCACGAGCAGAAAGGAAATTAGTCCGTCAAGGACAGACAATCTACCAACAGGTGTAATTAAGGTCCAAGCAGGTGCAGTTTAATTGACTGGCATGTATATAAAGTGACTTTGAAAGAGTCTGTGAGAATTATTGCTGAAGATGGCTGGAGCTGCTAATTACAGCAACACCCACAAGTGATTTTAGATTCGGTGCATCACATTTGTCCTTGTGAGTACTGAGCCTACTCGAGAGGAAACCACGGCCACGCATGAACGCGAAGCTGCACGGTGGATCCTGACGGACCACTTTCACAGCAGATTCCCTGACAGCAAACCCAGGGGTGGCAAAAATCTTAACGTCCCTCTGAAAATACCTGCACAGCTGATGCGCAGAAACCTATCAACGACAAAATTCCCTCTGTGAGGGTCCTGCAGGACCAGGTAAGCCTGGAGATGTCAACGCTCCTGCCAAATCTTCTGGCAACAGAAGACACTCAGGAGAGTGGGAGTCTAATCCTCAGCAGGACAAATCCAGTTTGGTATTACTGCAAACAATATTTTTTTGTGTGTGTGTGCGCATCTGTGTGCATGTTTCTGCACAACGTAATGAAGAAATATTGCTTTTATATATATTTTATTATACAAATCCACGTTTCTGTAGCTCTGAATGAGCCTAAATAATAACTATTAACAAAATTAGATTTAGAGTTACATGTCTCCTTGTGCCAAAGATATTACTTGAACTATTGTTAAAATTTACCAGTGTCATATTTAAGCAAACATGAATGAAAATATGATGTAGTGGTTGTTGTAACTTTTTTGTTTGTTTGTTTGTTTTTGAGGTCACACTATTTTAGGCTACAGATTAAACCACATGTGCAAACGCTAATGGAGTTTATGAGGTCACATGACTTCCTCATGTCACGAGTTTGACTCTGGGTTAAAGTCTAAACCTCAGCTAGTCAAGTGAAAGTGCGACTGGTCCAGAAGAAAAAGGGTGCAGAAGGGCATCGCCTCCATCAGTTAATCAAATCTGGACGAAACCATGTGACATTTAGCTCATCCTGTTGTTTTTTTTAAAAAAGTGAATGAAGATGATTATGACCAGTAAAGATCAGAATTTTCTCCCATCAAAAACTGTACCAATATGTTTTAAGAGTAAAAAAAAAAACGAATGTTGTTTAAGAGTCTGATGTGTAAGAGTCCTTTATTGAGTGGGATGGACCTGCGAACGTGGAGAGATGATTACATATTACAAGATTAGAAACGAGATAACGTGTACTCTATAATGATCTCAGACACTAACTCTCCTTAGGTGTCACCACTGTAAAGTATACGCTTACAGCAGATGAGAACAGACACAAATTGTGCAAGTGCACATAGTTCAAGCCTCAAATAACAACAATAACATGTTGTGAGCACACGCTACTTCCATTTAATCACACCATTTCAATAATGCGCAGCAGGGGGGTGGGGGGTGGGGGGGCGAGTGAGCTGGCAGTGGGCTCTTTCACCAGATTCAAACCCCAACCCCAGTAAACTCAGACCAGTCATCACAAGAGAGAAAACTCTCATCAACACAAGTGAAAAAAAATGCTTTTTCTTTTTAGTTAAATCTACTCCTGATGCAGATGTTGTTGGGGGTTTTTTTTTAACTGAATACTATCAATGGTTCTTGATACATCACCAGGAAATGGAAATTTACCGTAACACATTAGTGATGGAATTTTATCGAACTTTTAGATGTCTCCTTCCTTCAAGACGCCGTAATAAATTAAGTAAGAGAGAACATGGTGTTCTTCTAATTGTAGCTGAGGGAAACATTTCTGACGTGAACCAGGTCCACGACTGATAAACTTATGCACCGCAAAGCATCACGGACAGTTAATGACAACAACGTGTTCTTTTTTTTTTATCACGGATAAATAATTTAAGACATGGCATTTGTTTTCAGTTGCCCAGTTTTGCAACTGCATAAAACTTTCCACTCATCCACACAGTCGTGGATAGTTGGACTCCAGTGGGCAAGAGGGCTAATATAAATATTTATACCTGGAAGTGGAAGGAGACATAAGCAGAAATGAAGCTTGCCCTTATCTGTAAAATAAATAGAAAATGAGGACCGTGAAGACATCCTTTATGTTTAGTGGTTTCCAGGATTCAAACATCTGAAGTCCCTGAATATACAGCAGCTTATCAGAGAAATAGCCGAACACAGTTATGCAGCATTTCACATCTAATGTACCATTCGCTGGTAAATCAGAAGGGAAATAAAAGCCCAGATAACTTCATTTAAATTTAAGATACAGATTTCATCTTCGTTTATGTTCCACTTATAGCTTATTTTAAGATAACCACAACAGTGACAGGGACAATGAAGGCTTCGTTTGCAGTGTTTGAGCACGATTTGAGCACGACTGTGCAACATGCAGCAAAGTATAACAACAAAGATAACAAAGACACAATTGTGCCAATATGATGACATGACATATCATCATATTGGCACAATTTGTCATATTAGCCAAACAATCAGACTGTGACTGTATGTAATCTTTATTTTTATTTTTAACCTTCACTTAACCAAGAAAACTCCATTCAGATTTAAACAAACGTCTCCTGAGAGAAACTTCTGTGGTAAAGTCAACAAACTACAAACACAAACATATAAAATTCATGTTTAAGCCTCTTGAACAGCTGCTAAAAGACTGTTAATGGCTTTTTCCTCAAAAGGCTTTTACTGCACTTCATTGCAACAAAAGGAAATGTTGACTGAACTTGGGTTCGCTGTCTCTTCCAGGCTGCTTGCCATGTGTGTCCGGCCTCGTCTGTCGGCCCAACTTTGGAGCTGCAGTTTGAACACCGCAGTCAACGCCGAGCATCATGTGGTCTTGTTTATTTAACTCAGAGACTCGGAAAAAGTTAGGCACCGCGTATAGTTGTTGTAGGGGAGACGGTGGAGTTGGAAAGTATGGGGAGACTTTTAATTTATTTATTTACTTTAGAGGTCTCTGAGATTCTGAAAAGCATATTTCCTATTTCATATTTCAAATTTTAGCGCCGCTGTCATTCATGACAGCACATTAATGTGATGGTTTGCAGTTCAGACTTGTGCTGACTTGAAAATGGTACATAAATATTAGCAACTGGCTGACACAAGTTTTTATCTTAAAGCAACAGTGATCAATCATTCAGACATGAGACCAGCACATTCAAATACCTTCAGATTAATGCAGACTATTATCATATCAAACAGTTTTAGACCACATTATATTTCATTTATTTGATTCTACTAACAAGGAAGGAAAACTTAAAATATGGTCTGTTATTAGAAAACAGCAAGTTTCCAGGACACTCGTCGTGTGATTTCCTAAATCCCTTCATTACACTTTTTTTCTTCAATAATTGGGGCATTTAAAGTAAAAAAAATAAATAAATAAATAACAACAACAATCTGATTATATAAGCCTGATTAAAATCAGATAAAAGTCTGCTGTTGCTGTAGTAGCTGTTTGCATTCTGCTGAGAGCCTTGAGAAGTAAAGAGTTGCCAAAGAAACAACACACTTTATTGTTGAAAAGTACCAGTTCAGGGAGGGATATAAAAGAATATTGAAGGCAGCTGGGTTTCAACCCTGGAACTCTGCCAGAACCATCAGCAGAAGCATCGCAAAGATCGGGAAGCCTCTCCAACTCCAAAGTTAATGAGGACATGGAGAAAACGTATCTGGGAGGCTACCAAGAGGACGACAGCAAGACTGAAGGAATTACAGGAATTTCTAGCAGGTTCTGGTCACTGCTTCATCTCTTGTATTCTGGACCTGCCTGAGCTCCAAGACAGGAGGTGTTTTCTTGCAACAAAGAATATGCAAGCCCAAACAGAGTAGGAAAAGGTATTACACTCTGGAAAAAAAAAGATATGTTTGGTGCAAAGCCAATACACAGCATCATCGGAGGAACACCACACCAACAGTAAAGCATGGTGGGGGTAGCATTATGGTGTGGGGGAGCGTCTCTTCTGCTGGGCTAGGGCCACTTGACAAGGTAGAAGGAAGAAATGAACAGCTCCAAACAACAAGATATTTAGCTGAAAAACATTCTGTACACTGTCAAAAAGATTAAAAACGCACATCAAACTCAACCTAGACATGACTTCAGAAGACAAACAGCACTTCTCTTACATCATGTGCAGTTTATAGAGGGCTTTATTCCTACAGTCTTGCCCAGATAAGCAGGAAGCCACGGCCACCCACAAGCAGCAACACCCCATATCTCAAATTTACTAACCTACAGGAGTAATCACCTTTGTTGAGTTTGGAAACATTTGTTTGGTTGGTGGAAGTCACCAGAAGCTCAAAAACTGGAGAAAACATGTTAGGATTTTTTTTTTTTGGCCTGGCTAGATTTGAAACCCACTTATTGAGCTGTTCATGTTTGCTGTAGACTGATATGTGACCAAGCCTCCACATTTTGATCTCCACCTCTGATATCTACGCTTGAGTTCAAATTATTATTATATCATTGTTATTATTATGAAGTTAACTTACGAAAGAAATGAGAAAATATATACTAGCACTTAGTCTAATGTTTTATGCCCTGATGAGTAAGTCTGATTTCTAATTTTTTGCTTTCACTCTGATTTATGGGATTTCTAACAGTAGGATGACGGAAGTTGTAACAGGAGGCTGGCCATTATGTATCTCCAACGTTTTAACCTAGCAAACAACCTCTATGAGTTGGGTCAAGATTGTTCCTAAAATAGTGATAAGTATTTGACAATGAGAGTGTGAGTCAAGTACCTTTATTGGTTTAATGTTTGGTTGTGTGAGTTAAATATGTTTGTATGAGCTAATGTGAGCTCTCAAGATATTGAATGTGGCTCAGTGATTATTGATAGTAATTTGTGTCCAAATCTAAGTTTAGGTGGTAGCTGAAAGCTTAGCTAAGTGTCTCACTCCATCCCCCTAACATTAACTGCTCCGAAAATTATAGCCGAAAAAGGGGGCAATTGGACCATCGTTTTTGTGGTATTTCGACCAAAGTGTGTCATAAATCTTTCCCTGAGACCTCAGGAAATGGTGTCAAGCTGTAAAAAAAAGTTCATAAAACTGCAGAGGGAAGTACAGAATTTCATCTGAAATGGAAAAAGTACCAAACAATCAAACATGCCACTTGATGGTTTTTTTGGGGGGTTTTTTAATGGTGCATACTTTTTTTTTTAGCTTCATGAGACTAAATATCTGAATTTTCCATCACAAATGTAACCCTTGAGGCTCTCTTCCTGTTTACGTTAACTACCTCCAGTTATGGCTCTGACTTCATCGCTGGGCATCATATGTCAGAGGAATTACACTTTGCCTCGTAAGCTAGAACATAGTTTAGGTTAGACTAAATGTCAAAACTAGTGTAAGGGAACTAAATACATCAGAAAGGATAATAATCTCCACATTACTGCCACACAATACAACGCTGTCCTGATGAAAGCAGTCAGTGTGCTGTTGGTGAGTGGAAAACAGACTCGTGTGAACACAGGCTAGCACGATCACAAAATGACAGAGGCGAATGTGTGACAAACAAAATGTCACACATGCCCCGCCAAAGCTCTGTTGTGAGGCTTTTGTGGTGTAGCAGCAACTGTTACACGCAGGCCACGGCGCTATCTCTGAGCTGTGAAAGGGATCACTGGCTTGTGCGGCCACTTCCTGACCCAAAAAACAACATGTCACCCATTCTGTCCTCCACATCTGCTGTGACTTCTGTGGCAGGGGCTGCATTGGATCACATGTGATCAGCTGTCATGAGGCTGATGGCGCCGGTGCACATGGGATAAATGAAACTACACATAACATCCTGCATCACCTGAAGTTACACATTCAAGACAGGAAGAACATCTTATGAAAAAAGAGCACAAAGGGCCTTAAGTGGCACCAGTAGAGGGATCAAGCCTGCCAAAATGGTCTAAAACACTTTTCCAGAAAATGTCCCACTCCTACCTTTGATAGCAATTAATGATGCCAGCACACTCAGCAGGGTATTTTTTTTCTAATGTCAGCCAAGTCAATAAGTGCACTAACATATCTAGGTTATTTACTGTGGGTGGCCTGTCAATCACCGCCACTGAGCTCCGTTTAATTACCAGTCTGACAGCGCATAGATGTGGCGTAAATTAATCTCTTCATTTAGTTCCCTTCTCTTAGCTTATAACAACGCCTACAGGGTATGATACACGCCAGCCGTCTTTTAATTAGGCCACTTCTCAATCTGCATGTTCTTGTTTCATTTGATTGTAATGCAATCCTAAAATGTAGGTCATTTCTGCAGCCTGTGTCCGCAGAAATATTCATATTTTCATTCCTCCTTTCTTTTTTTTTGTCCTTTCTTTGCATGATCATACTTTTCCCTAATCAGCTGATCCGTTCGGGCAGATAGACACCACCTGTTTGGAATAAGGCTCGTTGTTTGCATTTGTTTTATATCTATTATGAAATAGCCCGATAATTACCAGGGAGTCTGACACGATCATAATAAGGCTGCGTGCGCGTTATCTCACCTTTACACGGGATGTTTCCGCTCCAAACGGCTCATTGTTCCGGGGAATGAAAAGAGAGTCGTTGAGCCACGTCAATTCAAGTCCGTTTAAGTGCCTTTTTTTTCTTTTTTCTTTTTGTATTTAAATCCCCACAACAGCACGCAGAGCCGAGTGTCGACAGCTGAGTTGAAGGAATGACCTGCGTGACGACGGGTGAGCCCCCGAAAACATCACACAGCTGTACAGTAGCCGCCGCTCTCCTGTCTTCTTGCCCTCTTCTGCTCCCTTCACTTGGAAAAATAAAAAATGATCGACCCGGGGGGGTTTTTTTGTTTTTTTTGAAAGGAAAAGATGTCAGCTCCTTCCACGGGAAGTGGGCAGTCGCGCCTCGCGGAAAGCGGGTGAGCTAATTGGAGGTAAAAGACGAATTTATTCTTCTACCCTCCGACGTAGGCGAGGCGGGCGATGGATGAGACATGATTGCTGCGCGCTCCCGGTAGACCAAGTGCGCTCCCGCCTCAGACGCTCCGTGGCCGTGGGAGTGAATCGCAATGAGGAATTATTCATCGAAAAAAAAAAAAAAAAAGGTCGGCATATGGAGTACAATAATAGTGCTCCCTTGATGTGTCGGTCTTTGTTCTTTAAATCATCCTGCATCTGAAAGAAAACGTCCAATAATGAATTGGATAACTTCATTTATTAAATCACACAGGACAGGAGATTAAAGTTGACCTCTTGATTCCACGCTAATAATTCTCACTGAGGCCATGTTTTATTTTATTTTATTTTGAGACGGGCTGTTGCGTTGAACCTCGTGTATCAATCGCATCGATGCACGGTACTTCCTCGTGTTATTCATGCTCTTTCAAACGGGCCTTTTCATTGACATTATACGACTTGTTATGTAAGACCCCATCCCTGGATGATTCAGTTTGAATGGTTTTCTTCCCCCAGGGCTGAGATTGTACCCGGCAAAGAAAAAAAACACACACACACACACAAAAAAACTAATAGGCCCTTCATGTGAGCAGAGACGCAGATCGGTCCCTGGTGCGTTGGTTTTTAGCCACAATTAGAGGGATTATTTCATTTATTTGCTGAATGGTCGGATGCGCAGCGCACAGTCTCCTACCTCCCATTCATTAAAAGAGATGAGCAGCTCAACCTGGTGGGAGCTGACCATGCAACACACAGCTGCTGCTCAGTGTAAACTGCCTCCTTCAAAAAATAAAGAAAGATGCATGGATGGGCTGAGAGAAATCACTCCTGATAGGGCTGAAGTATTTAATACCATAAGTCACAGTGAGATCTTAAAGAAAATTATATGTATATGTATATATATATATATATATATATTATGTATATACATACATACACACACACACACACACACACATATATACATATACACGTATATATATATATACATACATATATATACATACATATGTATGTAAACATATACACACATATATATATACATATATACATATATATACACATATATGTGTGTGTATATATATATATACACACATATATGTAAATATATATATACACACACATATCTATATGTGTGTGTATATGTGTATATATATATATATATATACACACATATATACATATATATACACACACATATATATAAATATATATATATATATGTACACACACATATATCTATATATGTGTGTGTATATGTGTATATATATATAGACATATATACATACACACACATATTATATATATACATACATACATACATATAGATACATGCATACATATATATATATATATATATATATATATGTATAGCATCATCCAGGACATACATTTTGAATGTATCTAGTGGTGTGGGCTTCTTTGAGCAACATCCGAAGTGGCAGAAAACAAATAAGAGGAAGGTGGATACATTGAATCAAGGTCTTTATGTCCCCGTCTGGCTGTCCAAGCTGTTGGTTGCCTCCCTGGAGTCCTCCGTGTGTCCAAAAATGCCAGCGCATCCCTTAAGCTCAGAAACAATGTTGGTAAAGACAGCAGATTCGTTTTTAGCACTCAGTTACAAGATTGAATATAAATTTAAAAAAAAAAAAAAAAAAAACAACAAAAGACATAATCACTAGCCTAATAGGATGTTTATAACACAACTTTGTGAACTTTTTAATTTGGACTGAAAACCCATCTTTTTTCCCTCTGACTTTTATTAGGGTTTAAATATGACATTATTGGTTTTAATTATTGTGATTTTATCTACCATCATAGTTTTATATAATCTTTTAATGTTATTTTATATCCTTTTTACTGTCATTATAAATCTTATCTATACAGCACTTTGGTCAACTTTGGTTGTTTTAAATGTGCTTTATAAAGAAACTTGACTTGACTTATACTTCATTTGCAGTTCGACCTCTGAAAGTTGGTTCTGAACCGCTTTTAAAACTCAATCTTGGCCCACGTTTGTAAAACATAACAACACAGACAGAAACATCACATTTAAATGTCTCCAATGGATGCAGACAAGTCATTCATCTCCATCTAACCCTATCTTCTGCACATGTCCAGACCATCTCAGTCTGGCCTCTCTGACTATTTCTAAAACGTCCCTCTGATGTACTCGTTCCTGATCCTGTCCATCCTCGTTACTCCCAAAGAGAACCTCAACATTTTCATTTCTGCTACCTCTAGATCTTCCTCCTGTCTTGTCCTCAGTGCCACTGTCTCCAAACCATCAACATCGCTGGTCTCACCACGGTCCTGTAGACCTTTCCTTTCATTCTTGCTGACACCCTTTTATCACACACCGTTCCTGACACTTTTCTCCACCCGTTCCAACCTGCTTCTTCACCTCTTTTCCAGACTCTCCGTTGCTCTGGACTGTTAACCCCAAGTCCTTAAAATCCTCCACTTTCTTTATCTCTTCTCCCTGTAACCTCACTGTTCCACTTTCATCCCTCTCATTCACACACAAGTACTCTGTCTTGCTGCAGCTAACCTTCATCCCTCTTCTTTCCAGATTATACCTCCACCTCTCCAGATTTCCCTCCACCTGCTCCCTGCTCTCACAATGTCATCTGCAAACATCATAGTCCATGGAGTTTCCTCTCTAACCTCATCTGTCAGCTTGTTCATCACCACAGCAGACAAGAAGGGGCTCATGGCTGTTCTTTGGTGCAGTCCCACCTCCACCTTGAACTCCTCTGTCACACCTACGACACATCTCATCGCTGTCTTACAGCTCTCATACATGTCCTGCACCACTCTAGCATACTTCTCTACCCCTCCAGACTTCCTCATACTGTACCACAGTTCCTCTCTAGGCACCCTGTCATAAGCTTTTTCAAGATCTACAAAGACACAACAAAGCTCTCCCTGGCTTTCCTGCACTTCTCCATTCAATCCTATCTTTTTCTGAGGTGGTGTCATGGAGATAAATCCCTGCATGTAACACACTGCGCATCTAAATGAACCGATGTAATTTGACTTTTATCAAAACTAAAACTCTAATCCTTCACTTCAAAAAGGTTTTAGAAGTGGGACTCTTGACACTAAATGAAAAACTCAGTACTGTTAGGATCTCTTGCAGTTTCAAACAAAAGTAACCCAGGAAAGAGGTCCCTTTGGTGGAAGAAAACATCAGAAGATCGAGAAACTTTTCAAAGAATAGAACTTACTTGTTCTACCAAACGTTTTGTGAATGAGAGAGAAATAAGAAAAAAAATGAGGGAGACTTGTGGAGGGATATGATCAAAAAGTTTCTTTTTCGTGATGCCACATTTTCCAACACCTTTTAATAAAATAATACAATTTGATTCAAAAAGTATAACCTTCAATGTCCAACAGGAGTGTTACATCTCAACAGTTTATCTCTGCAGAATTAAGAAAGCAAAACTATAAGTGTTTTAGGTCAAATGAGTCTAGCCTTCATTAAATCAGTTACAGTACACATGAATACATTCACAGAAAGACATTATCAAATATTCATGACTTGGGGGCAATCAGATCAAACATTTTTCTCAGGGTTGTAATGCAAGACATGATCTTGGTAAATATCATTATGGGTATTTTGTTTTTAAACTTGGATATGTCTGAGGTTACTACTACAGAGAACTGGATTTTGTGGGATGGCAGATGACATGAAAATGAAGAAGTAACAGAAGTTTTTTTTTTTTTTTTGGTTCCAGGATGCCCGATTTAATACTTCACACTGTTCAGAGTGTGATGTTCCTACACTCTGTCACAATCTGTGTTTCCGCTCTCTCGGGACAGCTACCCATCTCTTTGCAGGCAGGTTTCTGTAGCTCACAGTCAAAGGCAGTCAACTTTAGTTCTCAGAAACTTCTGATCAAGCACAAAAAGAGGGAGGTTCCAGACTAGACAAGGTTTTGGATCATTACCTACTGGCCTCTCTGAGGAAACCCTGCTGGCTCCGAGCCCAGAAAACACGGGGTGCTTGAATATAGGGCTTGTATCTCTGCTCTGTGAAAGTAGTCCACGAAGCAAAACAACTTTTTGTGCCTGAAAAAAGGCAATATTGATCTTTTTCAAAAACATTTTCTTTTTTCTGTGTGAGGCATTTGTTTTTAAGCTCTGCAGTGTCTGCCAGCAATCTTAACACAATCATTTCCTCAAACAAATATTGACAAAATTATTTGCACAAGTGGGGTTGAAGTGTGATGCCCACACAGTTTGTGTGTGTGTGTGTTTCATCTCATGTGTAGAAACAGTCCCTGCTATTAAAACATGAGTGATGAGCCATTCATGAGCTATAAACACATAAATGGGAAAACGCCAAGAATATCATTGCCATTAAAGGTACTTTGGAGTTTTCTGAATGCCAATTTGCTTCATCATCGATCCCTCTTTTAGAGATCGACTTTTTTTTCTCTCTCTTTTTTTTTTTTTTGCCATGCCAGAGGATTGTTCATAAAACTTGAATTGTCAGTCTCTTTGCATAGACATACAGCCCTACTTCCTCTGATCCAGATGCAAAGACATGAACAGAAATATGAGTTCAGCTTCCTTATTTTTCCTTCTTTTCTTCTTACTTTGGGGTGAGCATCTCGATGTGTAGCCTCCGCCACGTTCAACGTCTGCAGCTCAGAGTGACTGTAGGTCATGAGTGGAGGTATTAACTTTATCTTCATGTGCCTCTCTAATGATGAAATTTGGGCAGAACCCAGCTTCTCTTGTAACCTGGAAGAGATCATTGTTTTCTGATAGTGTCATCTCTTCCATTTTAAGAATGAACTTCCATATAAGTAACCATGGTAACCATAATGTGGCTCTGCTAATAAAAGCCAGCTGCCACCAGATGAAATGGTTAGAAAAAAAAAAAAAAAGTGATGAAAATCAATACAGCGATGATGATTCGATCAGTTTCTGAATGTTTGCAGTGCAGGAGCCACAAGGCTGATGCAGATGTTGTACTGAAGGCAGATGCTTTTCAATGATGTCATATTTCCCAGAAGGCTCATCTTGCCATCTGAAACGCATCCTGTCCTCACTGTATTGTGTTTTCCCTCCCTGGTGCTCTCCTTCTCCCACAAGATGCCTCCACTTCACTGGGGTTAAAAATAGATATATCCCCCCAGTGCGGCTCGGGCCTAACTTTATTTTCATGGGGGAAATGAAAAGCACACATACTGCGCTGGCTGGAGGGACAAAGGGAAAAACAATGACCTTCAAGATCCAATGACAAATCAGTTTCTATCCATTTATGAACAGCAGTTAGAGGGGGGACAATTGCTCAGCTAAAATGGCTTTTCACCAAGGCCTAAATCTGTCATACTTTTTGTTTTCGATTGAACTCATTTACTCCGGTTTTGACATGTTGCTTCATGCCAAACAGGACTGAAGCCTTTCTACTGCTTCACACTCAAACGACTCACAAACATAAAAATAAAAATACTCAAATTCCCCACAAACAGTAAATAGTGTACAGTCTTTTTTTTATGGCAGGTTAATAATCAATTGGAGTCTTCAGTCTTGATGTAGTAAAATGTATAGTGATGTATGACAAAGAGCGGGGCAGGAGGGGTGACAATAAAGGAGGAAAGGGAAGGATAAATAGACCGAATGAGCAAGAACGCAACATTGCAAGGGAATGGAGACGGACGAGAACATGACACAGGATGGAGTCAGAGTGTGACAGACATGCAGAGGAGAGCGCAAACGAAGGAGGGGGCAGGGATGTGGGAGAGATGCTAGTTGAGTCAAAACCCTCAAGCTCCCCTGGTTTCTCTGTGAAAGACGCTGTGATGAAAAGATGGATGGTGTGTGCCCTCTCTGCCAAGACATGCCCAAGACGATGACATCACCGTTAAACTAGGAAGGACACGAGGCGAGAGCTTGAGACTCAAACTAGGATCTTTTATTCCTTAAACCTAGAACGTATGTTTGCATTTAGTCTTTAGAGTTAAACAGGTTCTGCAAGCAAAATACTATTTTTGCCTCTACAGACAGTAAGGATGCCACTTCACGGTTCACACTGCTGATCAGAAATAAATTTCATACATTTAAGAGATCTCTTCCGAAAATAAAATATGTACTCTTACATATATACTTTATACAAATCGGTGCGTTACACTGCAAGAACAAAATAACAGATTCAAGTTCAAAAGGAGGTAAGTCACAGAACAGACGACAGGGGGTTTAATTCCTTCCTACTGTAGATAGTGTGTGTGATTTATACGATATTACTGTTGCAGGTGTTTGATTTCAGGGAGCCACTATCTGCTGGCGCTGCTGTTCTCGCTTTGCTTTATTGAAGAGGTAACGTGCTTTGCCCTCTTCGAAACGTCTCTGCTCCTCCTCTCCTTCAGTCTGAAGAAAACAAACACACAAAACATTTCTTTTCAGACACATATGTCATAAACACACACTGTGCGCTTCCTCTGGTTTTATTATGTTATCCAAGAGCATAAAGACCCGATCTGATTTAACGCACTCCGCTATTGTAATTGCCGTTCGTCATCTTGGTGAAGCGCAGAACCCACGACTGAAACTCTGAGAGGTCCTTCATTAGTAATTTATGCAGAAGAATGCAAATTTGAGTGAAACCACGAGCTGTTTACGGGACATCTGCAGGACATCGACACATCTGGATGCTTTTAAAGTCATTTATCTGACAATACAGAGTGATGAATAAGTGCTGAATAATTTTGTATCAGTCCAAAGATTTGGTATTACAATGAAGTAAAAATACATTATGACTGAGTTCTAGGACCTTTTGCGGTGCTATTGTCTGTTAATCAACCTTGATACTGTGTCTATAAACATGAATAATTGCACTGAAATTCTGAAAAGCACTTCTATGTAGTTCAGCTTGTACTGCATGTAAGTGGGAGGAAGCACTTGCTGGTACATTTAATTAAACTGCCTGGCAACCGAACATTTTAACAATACCACCACAGTGTCATGGCACAGCTCACCCACTACCTCTCTGGTGTGCACACAGAGGAGGCTATCTGAGCATCCGACATGTTTATGTGCAGTTTTACCCAAAGTGCATCCATGTTTAGATGGAAACCCTCTACTGTGCACAGACCTGGTGGGTCGGCTAATTCAAGAGTACCTGCCACTCAGAGGAAGAGGGGGCATCGCTCGCAAGGTGGCACACCTTGGCTTCAAGGAAAAGCAGGGTGGTAACGAGTACGACAAAACATCCAGGC
>JAOWBL010000022.1:3818902-3829660 GCA_028564865.1 Zenarchopterus dispar | reverse complement strand
TGTGTGTGTGTGTGTGTGTGTGTGTGTGTGTGTGTGTGTGTGTGTGTGTGTGTGTGTGTGTGTGTGTGTGTGAAACTAGGCGTGATCTTGTGCACATGCAGCTCTCTACAGGGTGTGTGTAGGTCTGGGTGCCGTTTTCCATGTATGCATGTGTATTGTAGAAGATTTTTGCGTGTGCACGGGCAAATCTCTACGTGCTTTGGCATGTGTAGGTCTGACTGTTAGTACGCATGTGCAAACCCCCAGCGGGGACAATCATCACGGCTCATGCCCACAGTAGGCAGCCTTACCCCGGGGGTCTGTGACTGAGGCCTGCCTGACGAGATGCTGCCTGACTGACTGTGGAACCTGGATGCTTTGCCTCTTCCCTCACCACACACACACACACACACACACACACACACACACACGCACACACAGACGTTCAAACCCATGAAACAAACTTAAATGCAGAAATACACAAGGCACGTTTATAAAGCTACAAAAACACGCCTGGCTGCACATCCTCTCATGTACACAATCATGCATGAAAACTCTCGAATCCAAGTCTACAATCAATCTGTAACGTTTCTTTGTGTTTCCATCTGAACCATCCATCAACCTTGTGCCTGGGAAAAGATGTGGACAGGAATGTGTAAAACCGCGGCAGTGCAATACTTCATTTAAAGGGGAAGTGTGTGAACGTGTGTTCGGGATGCATATGTGTGGATATGAGAATGTGTAGATCTGGGCCGCTTTTTACGATTAACGTGTCAGCAAATTAGGCACCCTGTGCACGCCGTTTGGTCCCCGTGCACCAGCGTGACACCCCCGTGTCCGTGTGTGTTGGCATCAGTGTGTTGGGAATGTGCGTGAACTGTGTCAGAGCATGGGTGCAGGTACATCCACTTGGCGTCCATGTCTGACTGGGCCACAGTGTGTGAGGCCTGACGCTAAACCGACATGACAGAAGCAAATAATGTCTGCTCCCGTTATCTTCTCTTCCCCCTTGGCCCCGCAGGAACCTTTTAAAGGGCCAAACACACATGCATATGAAACGTCCACAAGCATCGTGCATACATGCAAAATAATGAATCTAAGTGCAACCCCCCCCACCCACCCCCCCCCCCAAAAAAAGAACCCAACATCTAACTTTTTCACATTTAAAAGACATAAATATGTGCATTTAAATCAAAATATGTGCACATTTTACTTTGGTAAATCTATAAAAAAACACACTGGTAACACAAGTAAAAACCTATAACTACAGTTTATAATTACACACGACCCTCTGTTTACCATATTTATGATTTCTGGCTCCCTTTTCAATGTTGGCGCTATAGTATTTTATATCAGAAGAGATTAATGGACCTATTTACTTTAAAAAAAAAATAGTGGAAAATATTTTTTACAGGCTGGCATTTCACTTGTCCCCGTTTAGATTGTTATCACGTAGCCCAGCCTTTTCCTTATATTGCCTTATAGAGTAAAATTATATAATTTAAGACCATTTTCTTTTTAAATGCTGCAATAAAAACAAATTCCATTACAGATGTTGTGTTTGGCTCACATAAGCTCAAGACCTCAGAAGCAAAGTTTATCCCAGAGGATTTCACCCCCATGCCCTCTCTCTGCATGAGCTCGGCTGTGCTCATCTACATTACACCCACGCTGCCCTGACACTGAACCTACACTTTAGAATTGTTTATGATTTTTATGTTTATACAAGACACAATTATGAACTTTTTCAGTGCGATTATAGCTGAACATGTTCATAATAATTATAATTATTACAGAAACTGCCAATATACTTATGCAACACACAATTTTCTGATATCTAAATTGGGAATGTAAGTCTTACAAAGGTGACAACACATGGGATTTATTTAAATGTGTTATTATTTTCTTAAAAAACAAAAATGGTACCCTTGTTATTGTTTGTAGTACTAGTACTAATAATAATACCAT
This sequence comes from Zenarchopterus dispar, assembly GCA_028564865.1. Taxonomy (NCBI): domain Eukaryota; kingdom Metazoa; phylum Chordata; class Actinopteri; order Beloniformes; family Zenarchopteridae; genus Zenarchopterus; species Zenarchopterus dispar. The sequence continues at coordinate 3,827,713 of JAOWBL010000022.1, read as the reverse complement.
CAATAATGATGCTAGGATCATTATTTCATCAGGATTGTTAATAGGGTTGCTCTACTGTCTCTATTGTCACTATTATTATTATTTTAAGGGATTTATTTGCAGGTATACATACTGCTCTTTCTCTGTAGGTGGATATGTAGGAGGTCAAGCGTGTATATACTGTATGTGTGTGTATATATATATATATATATATATATATATATATATATATATATATATATATATATATATATATATATATATGTATGTAAGTGGTTGCCTATATGTTTATAATTGGATGCATGTCCATATAGGGATGTGCGTGTGTGTGTATGTATGTGTGTGTGTATGCAACAGACATTCAAAGTACATACAAACTTACACACATCTCTCTTTCACACACACAAACTCACACGCACACCATTTTCTTTGTCCCTTTTCTTTTTATGTCTACTTGTCTTTTGCTATCACGTCTGTCTTCTAATGTAATACATCTCATCATGAAGTCACATCACACAAACACTACGGTGATCACCACGCTACACACACCGCACCCATCACTGTCATGTCTTTTTATGTTTTACATTGGTGATTTAGTCCTCCTTGGCAGAATTAGAAATTCAACGGTTAATAAAGTATGTGAGATTAGACTGTCCAGGACTGGTGAAGGACACGCCTCACGTTAACGCATCTTATGAAAATATCTGCTGCAAGATTAAAATGCATATATATATCCCATGGATAAAGGTTGTACCAAATCATGATACTAAACATTAAAATATATGTTGACAAAAAAAAGGGGGTTTTACAGTCTTATCCACTGTGCTTCCTTCAGCCTTTGTCTTTGATGTTTTTACATCAAACTTAAAAATATCCTTAAATTCAGTTACCAACAGATCCACTCCTTTTCTATGGACTAAACACACTTTGGGAGAAATCTTAACTACAATAAGTCCTATCACCATGCCAGAATGGGACTGAGAAAAAAAAAAAAACAAGCTGCAACAAAACTTGGCATCTTTACTTCCACAAACAAAACTAAAGATGCAAGAGTAATTGATTTATAGTTTGGTTGGTTTTTTTTTTTCAGCTTAAAAAAGTGCAACAAAACAGCACACACAGCTTTTAGTCATGGTGATACTGGCCTTCCTCTGGCCCAAGTTAACATAATAAACTGAATTAGACTTAATTAAAGTGCCTCCTCAATGAAAAATGTTATAGATGCACAGAATCGTTGATTCCTAATATGTATGAAGCAGATTATCCTTGCAATCTGAGCTGCATACATTTTAAATTTCCAGTCAGAACATAAAGTAGCTCCTTCTAAATTATGCACTGTTGCTTGCAGCATGAATAAACTTTGTCATTGCCCCTTGATCTAAAATACCTAACCCAGTCTAACATCAATTTGTCTGCTCTCCTAATGGCTCCAACTTTGAGCTTTCAAAAAAAAATGATGTAGCTGCAAATTTTGCACTGTGCACAGGAAGTCTGGGTTCAAGCCTCTTCCTGTTCCTTCCTATTCAGGGGTCCTTCCAGACAAGGCCACAGAGGGCTGTCCATGCTGATGCCTGCAAGTATGTACGATGCTCTCCACCTGTCACCTCATATCTCTCCCTCCGCCTCCGTCAACCTGCTTCCAGCCCAGCAACGAGCCAACCAACCAGTACAAGCCTGTTGCTAGGGCAACAGCCATCGAGGGGATACTTCTTTTGTTTCTCATGAATCTTTTCATTTTTCCCCCCCAAACACTCACTCTTTTATGATCTTCCGTTGCCTTTTGCTATCTTCTTGTCACTCAGTATGTCTGTCTGCTTCACTTCCATCTTTTCTGTCTTATTCTGTCTCTTTTTTTGTTCCTTGAAAGCTCTGATTTCATCATGTGCAGGAGGATTATTGGAGGATTGTGCTTCCAACGAATAATTAGTGTAGATATAAGCTTAAAAGCCACCTATAGGTATTTTTTGAAGCTGAGAACCTCACGTATGTTGTTTCAACTCACCCACAACTCACAGCTCAACGACAAGTGCTTCTCATGGCATACCCAAGAAGACATACCCCACTCCCATTAGTCACAACATCAATTTTTTTTTGCTTGTCTGAACAGCTGACATTTAAAAGTCCAAATAAAACACTGAGTTAGTGAAGTCTGGTCTTCCCTGCGTCTTTACATGAAGGACTCAAATTTATGCGTCCATAGGTCTGTATGTGTATAAGGCCGATTACATATAAGTGTGTGCATGCTTTTATGTGTGCACATGAAGCATGCATGAAATGTGAAATATAGATAGATTTCCTTGGCAAACTATTGTACACAATGCAACACCTCTTGAAAGTGATTTCATTATTTAATGCCACCTAAAGCATCATTACTTATTATGCACTGCCCTCTATTGAGCAAACTACAGACTACCAAGGTGAGGGTGTTTTGGGGTTTTTTTCTTGAATTTAATTTAATGACAGAATTACTGCTTGTTGTCAGAACAAAATTAAAGACTCCCCAATAAACTCTCAATTACACTAAGTGGCATAATTAAGTGAATGATCTCGTGGAAGCTATACAATAAATTGTACAATAAATCCTTGCCTCACAGCAAACTCAGGAGACAACTTGCAGCCAAATGATCTAACGACTCTCACAAGAGGCCATGAATGCAGCCGTTTATTTATTTATCCTTGTATTTATTCATCCATTATAATCAGAGCAGTCTCATCACAGACAGTGGATAAATTGATTTGAGTAAACAATAATCACATAATGTTCGGTGCAGCAGGGTGTGAAATCAAATTTGATTTAGTTCGAGGACTGTTGTACGCGAGCCAGCAGCGTAGGGCTTCAAATGTTGCCATGTGATCACAACATCTGTTCAGATCAGAGAAAATCTGAATGTTTGAAAATGAAAATGTTTATTTGAATGAAAAGGTTTATTTAATTCAAGGTGTTCGCATGATTTCCCTAGACCTCAGTGTGTTTTAGGGTAAATACTTGGCGCCTCGTTTCTTCTTAAAGTCCAAAAATATGCATGTTATGTCCAATGATGACTTCACATTCCCTGCAGGTATGAATGTGAGTGTGCAGGTTTGCATGTCTTTGTCTTATCTCATGTCTTTGTCTTATATCTATGGATGATGGTATTTGTGCTATGAGTGCCTCTCTGGACGTCTTTGTCTCTGATTCTGAATCGTTCTGCATCTGAATGTCTGACATTCTTCTTGTACTCTGCAACGACGCAAGGAAAAATCTAGACTAAAGGTGAAAGCAGCTCTGTGGCGAACGGTAGCATGTACATCACTGAGCAGCTGAGGGAAACGTCGTATCTTTACTGACTACTGTGAATGTTTTCTGGGACAAAATGTCAATGGTGTCAAAATGACTCACCTGTGAAGATGTTCTCGGCCATCACTTTGACCTGAACCTCCAGGGAGTGCTTGGAGGTGTAAGTGATCTCAGCGGAGATGTGAACAACCTCCCCGATGAAGACGGGGGACAGGAATTCGGTCTTCTCCACCCGAACCAGCGCTGCCACACAACGGTCCTGCAGCAAAAAAAAAAAAAACAACAACAATAATTATAATAGGAAAAATACAAACTTACACTCACACTAAGGAATAGGTCATTCTCTTCAGATGCGATTAAATGAATAAATAATTGTTTTTATAGCTTTATTGAAAAAAAGAAAATCAGCTAGAAAACGTGCCTTTCCAGATACTACTATGACCACTGACTGCTGTGATGCACTCTGTGACTCCCTGCAACCCTGAACAGGGTGAAGCAAATCAAGAAAATGGATGACGATACTCAAAAAAAAAAAAAAAAAAAAAGGAAAAAGAAAAAAGAAAAAGAAAACAAAAAAGGTCTGGTGAAGACACAGGAGTGAGTGGGCTTTCCTTTCATTAACATTTGAAAACAGTAGTGCCACAGACAAGACAAGTTTAAAAATATTATGGTGCCCTAACCCCCCCCCAAAAAAAATTAAATAATAATATATTTAAAAAGATGACAACTAAGAAAAAAACAAGACTTATAATACTGCAGCTGGGCTGCAACAGTTAATACTGAACTTGGTGTGCAGAAACAAGATCAATAATTAGGATGACTTATTAATTACATAAATGCTAAATGCAGGAAATGCAAATTACTGTAAGATGCTCTTCTATCAGTGTTCAATTACAATAATGTATCCTGTAGTTGTAGCAGCTCACACAAATGTGTTTTGGTGTCATGTCCATCGATTTTGAATATACATCACCTTCAATATGATGAAAACAAAACTGAACTAAATTCATAAAACACCTGTGCACAACAGCAAGCTTCCCATTTCAACAAATGTTTTGAATGACTGTCTTATCTAAACAGTAAAGCACACGTTATCAGGACAATATGAAAGGAATGCTGAAGCAGATGAGATGAAAATTAGATGAGAAAGTCAAAAGTTGGTAAAAGTTCACCAGGTGAAAGGTGAAAACCTTGACACTGAAAAGATGGACACATCTGAGTGGAGAAATGTAGAACCTGAACAAATGTCTTTGAATTTAAGAAATTTCAGAAATTAAATGGTTTTATCATTTTTACACATTTTGTGAGGCACCCTTAGTAAGAAAACAATTTATTTGCTGGAGAAACTGGGCTGGTGCGAAATCCTCTTACCATAACTGGGCTGGTGCGAAATCCTCTTACCATACTTTTCTACTGTCTTCTAACCAATAATTTGATTTTAAAGTGTAAGTTATAAGTATGGGCACTTTTTTTGAGCCTATATCTCTCATTGATCACATTCACTATCACTGTGAATTTCTACAATAATAAAGACAAGTCAGCATTTTATTTGTGCTCAATCAGGAAATTCATCTCTTTTTTTCTGTAGAAATTTGACAATTTAAAGACTCTTTAATGCAAATATACTCTGATGTAATCACAAACAGCATTTAATCAAAGGGAATAACTCTGTTATACATCATTCGTTTGTTGCAACTTTAACATTTGGACATAAACACGTTGGTCTGTCTAGAGTCGGGAGTTTTTTTATTTAGAAAAAAAAGGTGCTGATACAAGTCATACTTGCAGTTTGATGATATGAAAACATTGATCTTTGGGGAGATAATATTAAATTATTATTGCATAATTTTCAGAGGAACTAACAGCACACTAATCAGAGGGAGTGAATTTAACTTTTATGAGAACATAATGACTCAGAAAATAATTTAATGAAAGAAGTTGATTTTTTTTTTTTTATTTGAATATGAGTCAACTGTAGTTATAAGTGTTTTCGCAATAATATTGCACAATGGCTCCACTTCTGTAAAGGCAAGTTACAACTCAGCTGCTTTTTTTGTAAAAGTTACACAAATCATCTTAAAGTAACTCAGATTCAGCTGCTAAATTGTTGTAAGTTAAGTCTTTGTTGTTTTTCGCTCTTGTTATCAAATACAGTCTGTCACAGGTTACCCAAACCTGTTATTTTCAGTATTACAAATGCTGGATTACATGTACCTTAGAAGTGATAGGATGAAACTCATAATTGAGTATTTTTATAGTTATTTCAAATTCAGGGCACAACATGGGAAAAGAAAACTGTAGCTTTCAGGTTTGTTGTCTTGGTTTGACTCTTGACTATCATGTAATTCACTGAATTAAAGAAATTAATTAAAAGAAAAGAAAAAGACACAATTATATGGTTTATTAAATAAAAACTAACTTTTCCTCTTAAGCTGCACATTTAATGAACAACAGCAGATGGAAAAGGCAGAGCTGGTTGCCGAAGTGCATGAACAAGGAAATGACTGACTTCTGCTAAGATGGTTTCTTTTTCCCCTTTTTTGCAGGTTTCCCTGGAATTACAAACAGTCAAGTTGGTATTTCATCAGCTGACTGAACTCTCAGATTCAAAGTATGTGGAACCAGTTCTTCTTGTTTTCTTTTTTATTTGATGTTGAACAGAAAACAGAAAGAAAGAGACTTTAAAAAAGGACAATTAAACTCACTTTCAAGCAGTTGAGCGGATGCACTCTTCTTTTTTTTTGGATGTCTTCACCTGGATATCATCAAATTGATATTGACTAAAGAAGAGGTCAAATTTAACCTCAGAAGACCACAGACCTCGTGGCAGAAATGGTCAGGATTTCATGAACCTACTCTCTTTTGTTTTCTTCTTTCTCTGTGCAACATCCAGCAGCAGGTTAATATTGTTATCGTTACCATTTCTGGTCTCAAAAGCCCTTTAAAGTGACACTGCTTTGATGAATTTTTATGGCATTATGTCAGACTTTTAAACAAAACGCCGTAGAGTTAAAGTGAGTGCCACTTACCCCACTCTGTGTGTTGCAGTGTCTGGTTCCCACGATGTTTCCAGCCTCCTCGATCATCTTGAGGATGATCCCACCGTGGACGTTGCCCATAATGTTGGCGTCATCTGGGCGCATTAGCCTGCAGTGGAGACGGACGCATTAACATGACTGTGGATCTGATGGTCCGTTTTTAATATTCTTATATTTCTAATATGTGACTAATATGTGTCTAATATGTGGCCCTGCGATGGACTGGTGACCGGTCCAGGGTGTGCCCCTTGCCTGAAATGGGCTGGGATCAATACCCAATAGATGGATTCAACGGGTAAAAAAAATGGATTTATTAAAAATTTCTGAGACTTGTATGAACTTTGTATGACCAGTTAGCACCTGTAATGCTACCTGAGTTATTTATGCTTTTGTATCACTTAACAGAACTTTAATTTTCTTGAGCAACAAAAACTCCTACATTTTGTAGCAGTTAAAAGCAGATCTTACCTCAGTGTATCCATATAACCGAGGCACTATATACTGATTAACCTTCTTCTTGCAAGAATAAAGAAAAAGGACATTGAGAGCCAACATCTCTTCCATTTGATTCTTAATTTTCTTGAACATCCAACATGAAGAAACTATTTGCTGCTAGCTGATATACCAAATAGAACAATCTGACACAATTCCCTTTCAGAAACGAAACATAACTGTTAAAAGAGCAGTAATTTCAACTATCTCATTGGAGGAAATAACTCGCAAGAAAAAATTCTTTGAACTGACCACATACCATTATCGCTGAGTGTTAATCATCATTTGCATCGGCTCCAGGTAACTCTTCTGTGCGTCTGGACCAAACTAGTCTTACAAGTTACAATCTAATCTCCTTGAACAACAAACAAACATCTAATCACACAAATCTGGGATGCACTGACATGTGACACACCCTGTGAAATATCACGGTCACCGGTTTCAGTCAATGAGCGTTCAAAAAAGAAAAATAGCAGTCAGTGACCTCATAGTTTCTGAGAAGTCTACGATTTATTTTCATCAGAATGTTACTGTTATACACATCCAATTGCTGACAGCATCCTGTAAAACATAATCTAGATGTAGATATATATATATATATATATATATATATATATATATATATATATATAAAAGACTAAAAACCCATTTCTGCTGACAAATGTTAAAAACTTAATTTGAGTTTTTTAACTTAAACATCAAGTTATAAGCATCAAAGGCGTTTCTTTTAGGTTTAAGGTTAATATTAGTGTAAGGATTAGTTAGTTAACTGTTTGGATAAAGAACAAGGGAATGTTTTATATAAAGGTCTGCCCTTGATAAGACAGAAGTATAAATCACTGAAAGTGTCTGTCAGCACATTAAGTACACTCTACCTGCAGATTTGAGATTTGTAGCTCTGCTGAAATCCAGCCTCAGCATCATTTCTGGTGTCACCACTAGTCAGCTGAGTTTGACCACGCTGATGTTTTTCCACCTTCCCCAATCTTGTATCCACCTCATCTACTACCTTTCTGCTCGGTGGTTTAAAGCAACGCATCGTTCCTCGCTGTTTGACCCTCGACCTCGCTCACCAACGTGCCTCCCTGCTGTATGATCACTGCATTTAAACGTCTGGGCTCTTAAGCCTCTGATATTGTCAGAGGTGCAAGAGATGACGCCGCCCTTACGAGTTGTGACCTGTCAAACTGGATCTCAGCTCATCCAGACGATTACACTGGAAGACAATATAAGCTTCCTGTCAGCTGTGACACGGTGTGTCACAGCTGACAGGAAGAGTAAGAAATACCTCAGGTTGTGACAACCTAGCGGCCAAAAAAGGAATAAACAAATGCAAAAATCCAGAAAAGAGTCCGTGAGTTCTTTTAGGTGTGACTTTTTAAAATCATTTTTACCTTCAAAACATCTACAGCTACATCTTGTGATGCTTGCATGTGTCCCTGGATTGTGAGGTCTTCAAAAATCTTCAGTTTCATGCTCTTGATATCAATATCTGCAGCATACCGTCAGCCTGAGTCCAATTTTAAAGGCCTGATCAATGCATAACTCGTCATTAAATAGATTGTGTCTGAATTAGCAACAAGTTTGCAACTGAACCCCTTACCAACATCAGATGAGGAGGAGAGACCATTATGGTTTGGGTTTGGTTAATGTCAAGGTGGTTATCCATCAGCTGAAGCTTAGTAGGGGTTGAGTGATGTAGCAGGACAAGCACTCTAAAAAGCAAAGTAAATCCACCACAGAAGGACTTCAAAAAAAGGAAATCTGCAAAAATCAGCACCAAGACTTTTACCCAAAAGAGATGACCTTGAATAACCTCCAGGTAGACACTCACACCAGACATCCCACAAATACATCCAAGCAGTGATCTCTATATTACTGGGTTGGAAGTTACGTGACTTTTGACGTGTCAACAGCGCCGCCATTTTGAAAAGTGCCACGTTTGTCTGCAAGCAAGGCGGCTAGCAGCAACAGCCAAGGGAATTATCGTTCTAAAGGCATCCAGTGTTTTGCTTTTGGCTGCTA
>JAOWBL010000022.1:3787773-3800009 GCA_028564865.1 Zenarchopterus dispar | reverse complement strand
ACTATGTTTTATTGCAATATATTTTAAACACTTTAAATGTACAAAATTATAATTTTCTGTGTATTATTTCATATATCGGGGAGTTGATTTTTTTTTTTAACTCCCTATAGTGACAACGCCATCCAGAATCATAACGCAGTCGAAACTGCTGACGGCATTATTTAAGTCAGAGTTTACAATTTTTTTTAATTTTTTTTTTTTTTTTTTTGTGGGGTCTTTATAGATAGTCTTTATGAACTTCCTAGATGGTCTTGTGTTTAAAAAAAATTAATTAATTAATTAAATTAAATTAAAATTAAGTCAAAAATATTTGGCTTGTCAGATCATCTGTTTGATCCCCCCAAAAAATAAATAAAAAAACACATACACATGTTCACTGCAGTCACAAATAACACTCTCGCCTAATTATTACAGCTGCTAACACTTAAAGTACATTTGCCTCCATGGTCATGGTACATTGAAGTCCCAGAGTATTTAGGATGAACAATAACTCCTCCAGCGCCAGGGAAACATATTTCCTTTCTTCTGCGCTCTTTCTCATGAGAGATATTCAACCACGTGAGAGTTGCATTGTGGGAAAAGTGAAAGACCCCGGAGACTCCCTGACAGGCTGCGAGGAGTTTTATTACTGAGCGGTAATTAAAGTCATAAAGGTTTTCACTCCAAGTTGGACACCAGAGAGTAGGAGTGACTGGGATTCATGAACTGATGAACTAATCTGCTTTTGTCACTTAATAAGACTTCATCATTTTGTTTCTAAATAAATTAATGCGTAAATACTGAGCTACTTATCAAATGGCTGCTAAAGTCTACAAACATGAAGTGGTTTCATCTTCTGACAGAGTGTGGAGCATCGCGTTTTGTCCAGGGACCCCTCCACAGACCTGGAGTACAAGCAGCCAGACTCGGGCCTCTCGTCCCCCAACACCACCATGCCCCCCAGCGCCGGCCAGGCGGCGCACTTCGAGATCGGTTCGCCGTCGAGCTCCCTGTCCGACTACAACTCCGCCAGCTCCAGCCAGTCCAGCACCGGGGAGAAGAGGAGCAGCTTAACAGCGTCACGGGGCCCCCCCGCCCAGCTGAATACGCTGGCACATCAAGGTCTGCAGTTATTTACACACTTAGAAAGTTGCTTTTTTAAAAATTTCATTTAAAAAAAAAAAACACGCAGGTTTTGCTGTCTTGAAGTAATTTAACCCTCCTGTTTAACCCTCATGTTCATGTGTCAGGAAACAGCAACGGTGTTCAAGTCCAAAATTATATCTTGATTACTCTAGCAGAAGAAGAAGTTTCATACTGAAAATAATAATAATTTTAACTATTTTTCCTAGATCTTCAAACTTTAAAACATAACAGGAGGGTAAAACACTCATTTGCTGAGTAAAATGGAGCCAACATCAAACACTGTCTATACAGGTGCTCTCTGTACAGGTGCTGCACCCTAGTGGCCTGTCAGCTTGTTTTAAAGGTGCACAAGCACTTTTGTTCGTCTTCTTAAAACTATCCACTAGAAAACGAAATAAACAAATGCAAACTTTTCTTTTTTTGCTTCGTTTCTCTCAGGTGCGTCAGAGTCGGCCATTTCTGACATGCAAGCGTACATGGACATGCTGAACCCAGACATCGGAGCCGACGCGCCCAAGAAGAGCGAGACGCCCGTCGACTCCGCCTCCAAACCACCGCCGCCCCCTCCGAGTTACCCGCCCCCGCCTCCCCCGCAGCCCCCATCGGACCCCCCGCCGCCTCCGAGCTACCCGGCACCGCAGCCGCCTCAAGAGCCGACGTCGGCCGAGTTCCTCAAGGTGAAAAGCAACTTACGGCACGTGGAGAACAACGACAGGAAAAAAGAGGTACGGGGAGAGACGCAAAGCTCCTGACTGAGTTTAAAAAAAAAAAAATGTCCTGAAGAAAACTGAGGTTGCACTGTTTTCAAAAATAAGGAATTGCTTACTGTCTGATTCATTTACAGCAACAAAATAAACAAATATACATCCTGCAGGATACATAAAACAACAAAGGTATCTGGAGGTGGTGTAAATGTGGCCCAAACGTGCTATCTTCTGCTTTTTTTTTGGAAATCCAGGATGTCTCAAGGAAGCTGTTACATGATGTACTTCAGAAGTAAGAATAACAGGATGCTTGAAATAAATTGCCAATTAGTGGGTTTTTTCCTCCCCTTGTGTGTCACATCAGTTCAGCCGTCGCTCCTCTGTGATGATGCAGCTCGTCTGGACGCCTACAATGATGTTATTGTGTTAGCGTGGCTAACGAGGCCACAGAAGAGGCTTGTTAGTGTGACGGGCCTCTGGGCTGACGCAGACAAAGCCCGGCGTGATGGGTTTGATCTTAATTTCAACTAATTGATCTGGCCTCGGATCACTCGATGGCGTTTAAAGAGCCGGGGCAGGAGCACCGATTGAGGCTGACGTTGATGTTAGTGCTTCGGAGCTGCTTCTGGTGGTTTGGTCGTGTTAAAAAAAAAGTGGGTTTGGTTTTAATTCCAGTTGAGACAAAAAAGTGAGATTTAAATGAGACGCAAATGAGATATAAATGATACATAAATGAGACATAAATGAGATATAAATGAGACATAAAGGAGATATAAATGATACATAAATGAGACAAATGAGATATAAATGAGACGCAAATGAGATATAAATGATACATAAATGAGACATAAATGAGATATAAATGAGACATAAAGGAGATATAAATGATACATAAATGAGACAAATGAGATATAAATGAGACATAAATGAGATATAAATGAGACATAAATGAGATATAAATGAGACATAAATGAGATATAAATGATACATAAATGAGACAAATGAGATATAAATGAGACATAAATGAGACAAATTAGACATAAATGAGACATAAATGAGATATAAATGAGACAAATGAGACATAAATGAGATATAAATGAGACAAATGAGACATAAATTAGACATAAATGAGACATAAATGAGTCTATCTGGGAACGCTGGAACGATAACAACAAAGACACCTAATCTGATGGATCACTCTCACCTAATGAAAAATGTATTTCCTGATTGTTGCCACGCATGGCAACATGTTCACTTGTAGTTTTATCAGCTTAAAAAAAAAAAAAAAACACCTCGAGAGAGTTTTATAAGAGATTAAAATCCCACATTTTCATCTTCGAAGGGCAGTAAAAAGTGAGAGAGCAGCTGAAATGATTCATTCAAAGGAAAATCAGACACAAACTGTCCATGTAAAGAGGTTTTAATTAGTCCCCCGTTCCCCCCCCCCCCCCCCCCCCCCCAGCCATCTGAGCCCAGGTGACCGGCCCAGGGTGCACCCTCATTAATAATTGAAAAAAACTCAGCGCACACTCGCAAATGTGCACACACACAAACACACACGCATGCCTGAGTGTAGGGAGACGGATAATTGGATGGACCGGTCTCAAAATCCTGCAAACATTTAAGAGGCTTGAAATAGACTTGAAAATATGCTGAATGACCCTTTAACTCAAGAAAGTGTTGTTTTTGAGTTTTGTTTCATGCGACTTGAGACTTTTGTTCACCTTGCTTCACTCCCGATGGGGATGGAGCATTCAAACAACGACCGCTGTGCCTCTTAGAGTTTCGTTTTTTCCAGCGCCTCCAGAAAAACTCGGACTTTGATCTTTTTCCTCTTATAATTGAGTATCATTCTTGAGTTTTTTTAACCGCTAATTGGGGCCACAGAAGGCTGGAGTATTCGAGTAATCCTAAAACCCGGAGGATTTGCGTGCGCCCGTCCACGGGCAGGGCAATACACGGGCGTTCGTGTTTTTGCATAAGAGGAACTGGGCAGGGCCGGGGAGTGGTTAGATTCTACGGGTCGGTGGTGACATCACCGCCGCTGCTCCGCTGGTCCAATAGGTTATTGATGAGGCCTGTGTGTAAAGTGAGAGGGCAGGTAGAGTGACAGGTGTAGCGCTGAGCTGAGTGAAGGTGAAGCGGCTCCAGATCTGGTGACAGCTACTCTCTGAGCTCCACGGGATTTTGTGGATTCTGCTCCGTTCGGACCGGAGAGGAGCCGCGAACCTGGATCCTTCCCGCTGAGGTAAGGGGCATGAGAGAGACGTTTTACAGGAGGCAAACGGGGATCAATACAGGCTAGAACAGACAACAATATTATGAGCTGCTTTGCTTTTATTTATTTATTTTTTTTTAGTAAATCTGCAGAATGCCTTTCGTGGTATTTCAAATGTTGTCTTTACAGACTTATGTTTGTGACTTTTGAGCAAACTTTTCAACCCACGTTGTTTTACCACCCTAATTGCCCTGCCTGCATGTGAGCACATGCAAATGTGAGGATCAGTTTCAAAAAAAAAAGCAGACAAATAACTTTTTATCAAGTCACGCATACCATAAAAATGGAAGACGAGTTATATACACATGCAAAAAAAAAAAAATACATATGGCTTTATGTTGACAGACCGGTCCATATAAAAGCAGGAACGGGTGTTTGTGCCAGAGAAGAGGAGGGGGCCGCCACATTGCTTTGTACATTTTGCTATTGTTGACCCACCTCCCTGGAGGATGACACACCATCTGCAGCACTCCCTGCTCACATTACCGTCCCACCTGATGAGTGCTCGGGGACCATCTCTTTGACAGCAGACATGAGTCAACACAATTAAAGAGGCTTAGAAGAACTCAGAACATGACACCACCGACGAGGGGGGGGGTCAGGGGTCAGCTGACAATTATTCCTGCTTAGATTTACGTCAGACATCCAGACGTTTGATATGCGGCGCCGGCTTTTGTGAAGAGTCACGCTGCGTGCGGGTCTTAAGATGTAAATTAATACAAATCTGACGCTGAAGTCCTGGATTTGAAAGGCAAAGTAACATTTAGCTTTGAATGACTAACACGTGTTTTCAGGTACCGGCCGTCCATATGAGTTTTTGAAAAAAAAAAGGTGCATAAAATGACTTGTTCTTTCATCTATTTGTTCCTTTTTTTTTTTTTTTTGGTAGATTTATGTGAAGTAGCACTTTGAAATTGTAAAGTTTAAGTTTGGACAGACTTTTAGAGTCAGGTACTAAATGCAAATTCAAAGCTCTTTGCATTAGTAAAATAAATCCACACACTGACAGAAAAAAAAAAAACACTTGTTCGTTTTTTTAAAACCTGCAGAAAAAGAAAGACGAGGCTTTTCATGGCTGTAACCTGAAACACTTCAAGTCTGTCACATAAACGCTCTAAAAACACCAGGTGATGGAGACTGACAGGATGTTAAAATCTGCTACTATTATCACCTTTATTTGGGTATAAAAACATACCTGACTCTTTCCGCTCTACTGAATTTTGATTAAAAATATAGATACCAGCTTTGTTTTTTGTTTTTTTATGAGCTAGTTTAAAGCCTTATTGCTTTATTCAAACAAAGCAGCTTTTGGTCACACGAGAGAGCTAATCTGCCCGTAAAAGACAGTAAATATGTTGTGCACAGTTTGTTGTTCTTTGCCCATTTTAAAGCTACTTTCTAAGTATTTTTTCAAAACATCAACACTCACTACCAGCAACTTCTAATTTCCTTTATTTAATCTGTTAAATTTCTTTCGTATAAATTGCACTCTTAATAATGTACATGGAGGATTTTACACAGATTCAAGCAAAGAACTTCAAATCTACTTACATATTTTTTTGTTTTTTTTAAACTCTGAAGCAGCTGACGCCTGGAGAAAACCACGATAAACTCCGCCGGGTGGATTCGAACAGGAAGTCGAGGAGCTTCAGCAAGCAGCCCAGCACTGGGGACTACTACAAGACCCTGGGCAACGAGACGGCCGAGCCCCCCGGGAGCAGAGGCATGGCGCCCAACGAGGAGGCGAGTCCCATCTCTGCTTAAATACTCCAAAAGTACCAGAATATGTAAACAATTAATATCTTATGGAAACAAACTCTGCAGTAGATTATTTATATATTATATATGATTATGTAATTGTATGGTTCCAGTGTCCACCCCCTGTGTGGGCATCTGTGCGCTGTGAGGTGGGGTTTTTGGATGCTGATCGATTGCTGGCGTTGGGTTACCGACTGAACTATTTGCTTGAGCGTTACCACTCAGCATGTTATGTAATCTTCTGCCCTCTTGAGCTTTGGTGTTCCACCTGATGCAAACTACCCCCTCATTTCCATTGCCTCTTAAACCTCCACGCCACTGTGTAAACTGTCCTCGCAGGTATGAAGGAACAAACTCACGACGTTCTCCGTGACAACGGGCCGCTCAGCAGGAAAGTGACGATAAACAGGCATCAAACGAGAGGAAAACTGCTTCTTATCTTTGAGGATGGGTGTTTTTCAACCCCAAAAATCGAATCCAGTTTATCTCATTTTTTTTTTAATCTAAAATCAAGCGATCTTGTTTCTTCTTATTAAACCTTAAACTTTTAAAAAAAATATTTAGAAGTCAAATTTGATGCTCATTTTCAAGTGTTGTTCATTTATTCAGATTTATTCAGCAAAGTATTATTACTTTGTTTGATTTACTTCTGTCTGTGGGAAACAACAAATGTTGCAGTGAGCCAAATATATTTTAGATGAACTTTAAGTTTGTTTGTTTTTTTTTTTAAATGCATTTTTTTTTTTACCTTATTTAGTCAATATTCCCAGTGAAACTACCTGTTTGCTGTCACATACCTTCACAAGCAGTAAAGACTGAATGAACGGGGCTGTAGGGTCCCAGGAGAGGTGTCCTTAAAACCTCGGGGTATCATGGGGGGGGGGGTGTGACACATGCTGTAATCCCCACTGAGCCAATTAAGGCCTCAGTGGGGCCCCCTCCTCGTCTCGGAGGACCCCAGCAGATGGACGGGCTAATCAAGGGAAGCGGCACGTGCCACGCCGGGGCCCATCTGGTCACGGCCCCCCACCCCACCCCCAACCCCACTCCCCACGCCCCCACGGCTGACTCTCCTGGGACTCTTAGAAAGTAACAATGATGAGCACGCGTCTGAAGAGCAAAAGGACGGCAAGAATTAAATGTCACGGCCCATTAACTTGCCCACAGAAACAGTTACGGGGGGGGGCGGGGGGTGTCGGGGCGCGTGCAAGACTATCACTTGCAGTGACAGATGGCTTTTTCCTTTCGTTTGTCGCTTCAGAGATCCACCCACCCACCCACCCACCCACCCTTGGGATTAGGTCGTATTAGCTGCGTCATTAGTAAAAGGGTATTGTGTCGTTATGAGTTGATTAGAGACCGCTGGAGGCGGACGGAGGACATATCTGCAAGGGGCGCGTACATCTGTCTCCGTCAGCGGCCTCTGTGAGGGAATTCGTATGAGGCTTAGAGCAGTGGTTTTCAAAGTGGGGTCCGTGGCCCCCTTGGGGGGGGCCACAGAAAATTAGTGGGAAGGTAGGCTAAAAAAAAAAAAAAAAGAAAAGTTCAGCAGCAATGTGTGTTGTCTTTATTAAAATCCTTTATGATATATTTTGTGTCTGTTAAGTTTCTATGATTAAAAAGCAGAAAGTTGTTGTTATCGATAATCACAACAACTTGGGTTTGGGGGGGGTCCCTGGTAAGAAGTTAATACTGTTTTGGCATGGAAAAGTTTGGGAACCCCTGGCTTAGAGTACCAGCTTAAAGCAGGCCAAAGTATATTTATATTATTATTGTATATTTAGACTGCGATGGACTGGTGACCTGTCCAGGGTGTAGCCCTGCCTCTCGCCTGTGATGGGCTGGGATAGGCTCCAGCAGACCCCCGTGACCCAGAAATGAATTCAGCAGGTATAGAAAATGGATGGATGGATATTTAGATTTTGAAAACGTAAGACAAAAAGTTCAAGAACTGATTGAGATGTGGTGGTAAATGGGCCGTCCACCCCATCCCCGAGCGTAGCTCCAGAACCGACCCTGCAGAGATGCTCAAGTCCAGACCAGCCAAATGATTGACAGCCTGTCCGTCTTGGTTTTTTTTTTTTTTAAACCAGGGTTCTGTTTTATTGGAGGAGCCCGCCGAGAGTCCCGCCCCCAGCTCTGAAAATGGCCCCACGCAGGAGTCGGTCCCGCCCCCTCCGCCTCCGCCTCCACCTCCACCTCCTTCGAGCAATCCCCTGCCAACACCCCCTCCACCTCCTCCACTCCCTCCAGAGACACCACCCACCCAGAACAATGCCAGCAGCGCCTCCACCAATCAGAGACGTCTATCTTCCTCGTCAGGAAGTGAGTACCCCCCCTACTCTTTTTTTTTTCTCTCTCTCATCCATACGTCTCATTCATCTGAATTTCTTACTTTCTTTTTTTCTGATTTTCTGGTCTATTCTGAATTCTTCGTCATAGATTTACTCCATGGTAATGAGAGCAACGTAATCGCCCTGGATAAAGATTAGTTGTGTCCAGCCCTCGCAATCTAAATACCAGATTATAAATTAATGATGCAGGGCTACTATTACCCCGAGTTCTGGTTTAGTGTTCAGCTATTTCCTTAAGTGCCTCTCTCTGTCCTAGATGATGCAGTCTCACCTGGACTGCTCTTCTGCTCTCGCTCCAGAAGGTTTTTACCTGTTGAGTTTGAAAATTCACGTTACAAGGTTCTTGCGTGCGCTAAAAAGGATTTAAAGGTCACACGGAGACGATAATACGATAATAGGTCATAATTACAGTCAAATAGTT
The DNA here is from genome assembly GCA_028564865.1 of Zenarchopterus dispar. Classification (NCBI taxonomy): domain Eukaryota; kingdom Metazoa; phylum Chordata; class Actinopteri; order Beloniformes; family Zenarchopteridae; genus Zenarchopterus; species Zenarchopterus dispar. Next base: position 3,791,369 of record JAOWBL010000022.1, on the reverse strand, counting down.
TTTTGAGCTTCCTGAACACACTTTTGATGAGTTACAAAAAAAAAAAAAAAAATCCTAAACTTATCAGAGCTGATGAACCTTTCTTTGAGATTTTTTTTAAGTTCAAATCTAATTATAATAGGATTGAAAGGTATGACTCTTGTTTATTAATAAACATGACACTAATGCACTTTTACTTCAGTTTTATCTTTTTCAAGCCAACAAGGCTCTTCTTCTTTGCCCTGATAACACTTCTGTCTTTTATTCAACTTCCTGCTTCTGTCACTTTTCCTTTTCCTTGTTTTTTTTTTTTTTTGTCTTCGTTTTGTCTTTTTTCCTCTTTTGCCTCCCGTGGTCCCGTGGTCAAGGTGGAGATACCTCTGCCTCTCAGGCAGAAGGAGGACAGCTTAAACCGGTGAAGAGTAAGTACAGACGGTTCGGTCAGATCCATTTAGGACTCACGGCGATGAGGCCAGATTCATCCTCAACGTTTTAATTACTTTGGGGGAAAACTTTTGTTAAATTTGAATATTTTAAAAAAAAACCCTTATATTCAAATGCAACACATAAAAAAAGCAGTATTTTCATTTTTATATGAAAAACAACATCATCCATTTATCAATTATCTATACCCACTTCTTCCTACGTGGGGTCACGGGGGTCTGCTGGAGCACAGGTACAGTTTAAATGATCAATGATGCTCTATTTTACATCTTCTTGCAGTAATCAATTAATCACAAAAGAAAAAACCTGCAACAAACCATCATACAAGTTTTAAACTAACTTTTTTTAAGTTTATACAGACACAATATATCAAGTGGTTTGATATCATGAAGTACTAAATAAAAACTAATAAATATTGGTTATCTTTAACATCTGTAAAACGAGCACATCTGTCGGGAGACAAAAGTTTAAATGAAGGCTCGTTTACAGTGTAAAAGAAACTGGTAATAAACAGTGAAACTAACTATAGCTGTAAAATGTTAATTACTCTTATTTTGTCCCCTTTGTTCAGCTTATTTCCCACTCTCATCCATTTATAACCCCACCTCCACCCTCCACCCGTCTGTGATCTGATGGTAGAAAAGCAATAAAACCCACTTAGAGCAGTTTGTGCCCACTAACGCGGCGAGTTTGTATCTTGGCGGTCATAAAATTAGCAGCCGCGGTGACGGGTGATGAGTTTACGGCTCAGACGCTCACTGAAAGGACGAGGACGGAGCAGGTGGCCGAACGTGGCCGCCCAGAAACACCGGCGGAGCGGAGGAAACGCTTCGGCGTCCGGCTGTTCAGCTCATGGAGGGGCGGTAATTACAGCGTCCGCTCCCAGTAATTGATCAGGTGATAAACGGGCCGTTTATGAGAGCAGGTCAAGATGAAAACACAGACCCGGGTGGATTTGACCTCTTCTCCTCAGAAGTCAGCAGATGGAGTTGCCCGGCCGACGATGATGACGCTTGCGCCTTCCTCCTCCTCCCCTTAAAGCCGGCTGTTGCGTGAGCGTGTTTATAACATCACGGTTTTGAGGACACGTGACTTAAAGGGATGTTAGAGGTCTTCACGGGTCAAAGTTGAAACCCAATTTTTTTTTTTTTTTTTTACCTACCTGCCACACCTCCACCTCCCGTCATTCACTTAGTCAGACCTGTTGAATCCACACGCCTTCTCTAAACAGAACATTCAACAGGTACGCAGCCTTTACCTTCACGGACACGCTCAGGAGCAAACTGTGGAAAGCTTTCAGGGTCGGGGGGTCTCTTCTTCTTCTCTGGTCCTGAAAATAGTCAGATGCGTGGGTGAACTATGTGTGTGGGAGGATTGCGTCCAGTCCACTGAGAAGCCGAGGATTGTGTGTGTGTGTGTGTGTGTGTGTGCGTGCATTTGTGTGTTAATTCCTCGCCAGCTTTCCAATGGCTCGCTGTCACTTCCAGTTACTGGTGATTCTTTTAGATTTCCCCCAACTGTGATGATGGAGCTTTAATAGAAAGCTGTTCTCTCCTCCCCGAGCGAGACTCGGTGAAAGGGAGAGAGCGAGGGAGAGCGAGGAGGGGTGGTGGCACGCCAGCGAGTCTTTTTGTACCCGGCTAGACCACTGGCGGTCGCCTCGACAGGGAGCGCTTTTACGAGAGGACTTTATTTCCCTTCAACAAATAGAGAATGAGTAAACAATGAAGGGTTGAGGATATTCGCTACGTTGGAGGTTTATATTCACCAAAAACAGGTGAGCCATTTCCTCTGAATATACCTGGACCAGAATATAATAATTTTTAAAAAAAATAGTGTAATAGATTAGTGTAATGACACAAAGTTGAGCTTGTGGTTTAAAATGATGAGCTTATAGTTATCTTTGTGTTAATAAATGATTTTTAATGAACCCATCCATCCATCTTCTGATGGATGGATGGGTTAAAATGTTTCTATTTTTGTCTGCTCTTAAAAGTGAACCCAATCCCTCGTTAAAGCATTAAAAAACTGAGGTGGTAGGTGGAGACTGATTCAATTTGTTGCATTGTTCAATATAAGCAGATTATTATTAATGGAAGCCTGTTAAATAACAGGACTAGAGCCGTTTTTTTTAGTGGTAATTAACAAAAGTGTAAGCCTCTGGGTTCTGGTCCGCTGATCAAAGGAAAGGCAGAAAGTCCTCTTCGTTTTTTCTTATCACTTCTCCTCACGACAGACTCTGAGCTGCTTTCTCTTGCGTGGACTCGGAAAATAAACCACGTGGTGTGAGATGAGGTGAATGAGGAGGGGGGGGTGAAGTTTTTTTTTTTTTTTTTCATTCGTTATTCAGGCAGAAATGTTCTGACTTGAGGGCACTGAATGTTCTGGCAGGTCGTCCTGCTGAAGAGTGAAACCTTCCCCCTCCACAGCCGTGGCCTCAATCTTCTCTTATGTTCCCGGGACGTGTTTGTCGTCCTCGTGTTGTGGTTTACCCCGACCTCCCTCCGTTATTCCCCGTTTCACTGTTCTTCAACATGTCCCAGGTCAGCGCTTGTCATCTGGCTTGGGTTGGACTGGATCTAGATGGGATGAAATATTTAACAACCCAAACGCCACCCAACCCTTCTCCCTCGCCACCGTCTTTCCCTACCTGGTTTCACTCGTCTGCTCTCCCCTTTTGTCCGCAGGCACAAAATCTTTCAACATGATGTCCCCCACTGGTGACAACTCGGAGCTGCTGGCAGAGATCAAAGCGGGAAAGAGCCTGAAGCCCACGCCGCACAGTAAAGGCTACACGACCGTCTTTTCCAACAGCGGACCCACGGGCAACAATGTAGGTCCACAGCCCTCCTCCGCCAATGATTCATGCTACAGAAATGCTGGTTTTCGTTACCTGTGGATATGATGTCAATTATCAGTTTTAAATTTTTAAAAAAGGGACTAAAATACTGTATTTCTCCTAATTAACGCGCCTGATCAGGTAGCAAATTACCAGCAGAGCGCGTCTATTTAAGACCTAATTATGCAAGTTCTTCAATGTTAGGCTTTAAAACAATAAGGTGTCACAAAAATATCTAACATACACAAATAATTTTTAAAAAACTACCAAAATCGTTCTCTATTTGGTTGTTAAATATGGTAAATGATCGTGCTCATCCACGTAGCATATTGCT
>JAOWBL010000022.1:3777236-3787673 GCA_028564865.1 Zenarchopterus dispar | reverse complement strand
GTTAAATAGGAGAAATGCTGTATTTAAAAAATTAAGAAAACTTGCACCAATCCATCAACCATTTCTTGTTCCTCAAGGGAACTACCACATCTCCAGAGACACGGTCATCTTCCCCACCTGCCAAACCGCCGACCCCTCCGCAGTCCAGCACACCCGTGGCCTCCCCACCCACGACCCCGAGCCCCAGCCCCAGCCCCACCAGCTCTGGATCGTCCAGGACCATGTCGACCTCCGCCAGCTACGAGAAGCTGTCCTCCAACTCCGTGGTCAACGGCGGCGGCGGCACGGCGAAGGCCGAGCCAGGGAGGAAGACGAGTCTCGCGGACGTCGAGGCGTTGGTGCCCACTCATGACGAGCAAGGGAAAGCCATCCCCGAGTGGAAGAGGCAGGTGATGGTGCGAAAGCTTCAGGTGAAGATGCAAGAGGAGGAAGAGCACAAACGCAAGGTAGGCGTGCAGTTTCAAGGCTCCAGAACCTCGCCAGGAGTTGCTGTGTCTTGCTTATCCCGTTTATGATCTTCTACATTTAAAAAAAAAAAAATCCTGAGAGCATGATCATGTGCAGCTTGATTTTTTTTTTTTTTTTCAAATTAAGAGCATAAATGGGATGCTGAATGTTCTGATGTGAGAGTGGATTTTTGTGATTTAGACATCTAAGCACCCTCCTAAAGAGAAAAACTCGAAAGGAGAAGAATGACGTCTTGTGTACGCTTCCTTAAAAAGCCGAAGCATTTATTTTTAACGACTTTTGTCACTTACGAGATCACGACTCAATTTGCCTTCAGAATAAATGTCGAGGCCACACTCACTCCTAAAAGTTATAGTCCGTAAACACTATTTTTCAAAACAGTATTTTTTTTTCTAATTTCACAGGCTTTTGACGCCATAACTCCTCCCACCTGGTTTCTCTCATCACGTACGTTAATGTTATGTTTATTTAGACCAGAACTTAATTAGTAATTCATACTGAAGCAATCTGAACACTTGTTAGCCCGATGTAACTTAAGAAAGACCGTAGTGATATGTAATTTAATTAATTAGATATGACTGATTAATAATTTACTCTGAACAAAGATTGAAATCTTATCCCCTTGAATGATCCGGCAAGTAATTTCCTTTTAACGTGTTGAATTTGTTAAGATGCAGTGCCAGTGATAAAATATCTAAAAGGTTATAACCTAGAAAATAAGGTGAGGATAAGGTGTTTTAATAATTTAATCTGGCTCTACGTGCATTCATCTAAGTATTTACGAAAGTATTTCCTTGCATCTGTTGGTGTTTCTGCATGCTTTTTTTTTTTTTAAACATTCATATCTGCAGTGCGTTGAATTGAAAACTTGGCTGCAACAACCATCACAGCATTAACACACTAGACTTAAACGTTCAGGTGGTGGCCAGGTGTGTTGATGATGGAGTTTTGTGGCTCCAAGTTCTTACATGCAGATTCAGTGGTGTGATGCCGGGGCCCATTCACACTACAGCAACATCTCTTTACTTTATCACTTTTAACCGTTGCAGAATGCTGCAAATTTTAACACCGGCGGGATGATGATTCAAAAAAGCAGAGAATGCCATCTCCATCCAGTTTCTTAGTTGTTTTTGTATTTCTACGACAGGTGGCTTCCTGATTTGATTAAAATCTGTTAAACTTTAACTTCACAGAAAACCTACTTAAATTTTTTTTTTTTTTTTTTTTTGCATCTGCAGCACACTTATTGTTATTTATCCTCGTTGTTGGGTATCTGTGGCACCGGTACCAAGACCCAAAGTTGATTTAACGCTGTCACACTTTGCTGTAGCCGGGTTACAGAGGATGTCTCAGTGTTTGTGTGACGTCTCTTTAAACTAAAAGAGAACACAAATACTGACAGATTTAAAAAGAAAAAAAAATGAGATGCAGAATTTGTAAAGAGTTTTTTTTTTGTAAACATAGGTGTAAAATGTCTGAGGTCTTAAATACAAACAGAGGCGTGCAGTAATAAATCAACATTCAAGTTTGCAGCAACAATGGTCTGTTCGGTAAATATAACCTGCTAGCTAGTTTCAAAAAGGACAAAGGAGCTCTTTCTGAGTTACAGTAGAGAGTTTGTGCCTTGCATGAGGCTGTGCCATTGCACCACTAAATCCATGTAAATCCTGTGTGTTAGGATGGATTTGCACTGAAGCATGTGTTCATACCAGGAACTTCAAGCTGAAGGAATCCCTCCCTCCTTCCCTTTTTTTTTTTTTTTTCCTTGTCCTGTTGGTCTCCTTTGACCTCTGATTTAGTTTGCGACAAGTGGGCACTACCAGCCTCAGGAATGGCACTACTCCTACATCCACAATGCCATTTTGGGCCCGTTTGGGGAGCTGATGACCGAAGCTGACCTAAACCGAATTGAGAAGCAAATCGAGAACCTGCAGGTCATGCATAAGGTGTCAGAGGTCGAGAAGGAGCTGGAAGAGCTAGAGCGAGAGCTTCATCAGCTCCTGCCCGTTTCGGCCGCTCTCAACCAAGGGCACTTCTCAGTCAACCCAAAGCAGGTCCATGGCCAAGCTGAGGATCTCCCGGCCTGGTGCAGCAAGATCTCCACCCTGCTCAAGAGTATGGCCATTCTTCTCGCCACCCTGGGAGGGAAAGAGATAGACATCTTGGATTATATCCTTCCTGGATATTCTCAAGAGGAGACGAGTAAAATGAGCACAGGCCCATCTCAGTCCACAGCGCCAGCCGGGTCTGGATTTATGGGACGCTCTCAGTCCTTCTCAACAAGAGAGGACGTGGAGAAGGAAATAAAGCAGTGTGGAGTTTCAGTGAAGAACCTTAAGGCTAACTATGAAATTCAGAATCAGTCACAGTCTGCAGATAACAAATATAACAGAGTTTACAAGCGTAAAAGGTCACTTCCTGTGGTGAGTGAGTCCAGTTATTGTCCAGGGACAACTTATAAGGACGATGGTCCATGTTCTTCTGCTGCGGTCTGTGTTTCTAATACCAACGGGCATTTCACTTCAGCTGAGGAGTCCCTGCTACCGCTTGTTGAAGAACCAGTTATTGTTGCGTGTCACGCTCCACAGACATACGAGTCCTCCGAGGTTCTGGCTTCAGCGGACATCGAACAGTTAAACCAGGTTATTGCTTTAGACCCGATTTTAAACAGCGACCAGTTAACGAGAAGCCTGGAGGTGCAGACAGATCTAAGCTACGTCCAGGCATGCATTGAAATGAGAAAAGAGAGGATTGTGTTTTTGTTCCTCGAACACTGGCGGAAGTACACGATCTCAGAGTCCTACCAGGCCAAGTACACGGGCCGGAGAGCGAGTCACTTAGGCGTGGGTCACGAGGACTACAAGCAGTTCACTGCTGAAGTGGGTGGGGGGATGCAGAGCGAGGATGACAAGCTCCTCCTGTTCATGAAGTCAAAGCAGGTGGTCGGGAACCTGATCGGCCACTGGAGGACGATAATGAGCCAAGTCCCCACACGTCAGATCCGGAGACTGAGCCGTGCCCAGATGATCTACTGGCCGGAGCATTTCCTGCCACACATCAACGGGTCGCCTGTGAGATACGAAAGCCTGACCCTTGACCTGTTCATGGTTGGATACTTTCAGTTACTCGAAATGAACATGTCCCGCAGCGAGCGGAAATTCCGCCACCTCTTGTGTTACGAGATGTTCGACCGTCTCGGCAGCCACAAATGGGAGGTCATAAGGCAGTTTCACAAGGAGGTCATGGAGGAAATCGAGAGAGGGAAGCGAGACTGGGCAGACGGCTTTGAGGACATCAAACTCAAGTACTTCGGAGACTCGGAGGACGGCGGAGGCGTGGTGACGGCCCCTCTGTGCTCCCTGTCTCCTGACGTGTCCATTATGCCAATGGAGGAAACGCTCCCTCCCCCACCTTCTCATCCTCCGCCTCCACCTCCAACACATCCTACAGCCCAACATCCAAATGCACAGTCTGCTCCATCACAACCTTCCACAATGGCTCCCCAAGAGGACGGCACTCACGAGAAGGCAACATCCGATGGCCAGATGCCTTCAGACGAGTCTGTGGTTCCTCATGGGACAACGTCAGACGAGGACCACGCGCAAAGCTTAGCAATCGAACATCTAAAACAAGCTGAAACTCCACAGGAGACAAATAAAAGCTCCGATCCAAAGAAAGAACCCCCAGCCGTTTCTGTTCAGATCGTGGAGGAGCCCCGTGTTGATAAACCCACTCACAGAGACGAGCCTAACGAGGACTCAATCAAGGTCATCTACGAGCTGAAGGAGTTCAGCAACGAGGAAATAATCAGATACATCGATAGAAGCTTCGCTTTCTGGAAAGAAAAGGAAGCTGAACTTTTTGATATTTAATCGCAGTGTTGGCTAAGAGAGCATTAAAAAAAAACACCCTTGGTTCACAGTCAGAGAGGGGATGCATTAAGATCAGGGTAAACTCACCTGCACGCTGGAAACACGCCGAAAGAAGAAACTAATCTGGCGTGTTCGCACTCAGGACACCTCGCCTAAGAAACTAATCTGCAGCAGAGAGCTTCCATGTAGCTGGACTGACTTTTCTATTTTCATATGCTTTATTGGATGGAGAAAAAGTCTTTTAATGTCAAATGAAATTATTGCAGTCATTTCATTTTGAATTGTGTTGAAACAAAAGCTTTTTGGATGAAGTATGATTAATTGCCATGTTAAGCTGTGTTTTGGACAAAAAAAAAAAAAAACATGTTTAAGGGAGAAGCATTTGCCATAAATGTGATGTCATTTGATAGTTTCAATCATATTTGTTAATGGACACAATTGGTAAAGATTAATGGATGAAAAATCGTATTTTTATGGTTAACTACCTTGAGTCGTTCACTAATGTTTACCGCATTCGGACAGCAGATGGTTCATACTTCAAACTGTGCTGGGCCCTTTCATAAAACACTTTTCATCCATGTCCAATAATCATCACAAAAAAAAAAAAAAAAAAACAGTTTAACTTCGATGTAACTTCTCTGTTTACATGCACATTTTCCCTCCAACTTCCATCCATGCATTCACCACTCCTCTACCCTTTTGTTCCAATTTTTATTTTTCTTCCTTTCTAATTTTTTTGGCCTCGATAATAAATAATATTAAAATATCAGTCTAACTAAAACCCATAAAACTTCATTCCTGGAAGAAAGATCAAGTGACCTACTCAAGCTCTAAAAAAGATTCACAGAGAAAGGTTTAAGGATCAATCTGCTCTGCTATGATCTGCTTTTAGGACGGATCCTGCAAACTAAACAAAAGTGTAACTGGTTGTGACACAATTAACAGTCATTTGATAGATCAGGCATCTTCAAAAAAAGAAAAAAAAATTAGACTGGAAAATTAATTTACATGGGAGGTCACATGACTGGATGAATTCAACAAAACTGTGAAGGAACATTTGGAGATCACCCTGCTTATTGTTCATCTGACTCTTGACTTTATACAGCCTCTTTAATTACAAAAGTTCGTTTAACAAAAGCTATCAAACTCACAAGAAGTAAAGAAAAGAGAATAATTAAACATGAGCTTTGATTCTTGATACCCATCATTTCATTTGCTCAGAGATGAAGAAAGTGGGTTTAAAGCTGCATGGTGGTTCTCAGATGGTCCTTGTTTTCAAGTCTTAGATCTCATTGAGCTAAAAATGCAAGTTGTGCCTTTGGTGTGGGTTACAAGAATTAAATAGTTAAATGAGCTTCGGGACTCAAGAATTACAAATCTCCGTCCACAAGTTGAAGCATCAGAGCAACATCTTGTAATTGTTCTGGGAGGTTTGGTCCACGTTTTTACTACTCACTTTTTTGGGGGGTCTATTTTAACAGATTTGCTCAGTTTTCATTATTTAATTTGTGTTTCTTGATTTCTACATTGCTGACAGAAATAAAGTTTGTTGACTCTTTTCTGATTTGCGAACTCTGATGTCCATAAAGATATATAAAGTACGCGGCACTGAAAACAGTCTCCCACTCCTGCGTTCGAGGTCCAGAAGAAACCGAAACTATTCCCACAGCGTCTGCTCTGCGGCATCAAGATTACCTTTGAGTAACCCTCTTAGTACCCCCCGCTGTCGAGCTAGCCGTGGCTTACAGGCGACATAAGGAGGTTACAGCCAATCTCCGTCACCTCACAGTTCAGACAGAAGGCCATCAGCTGCTGCACTAAAAGCCATTTCTTCAACTGATTTCCATTTATTTTCGTCTGTAGTGTTAATAATAATGTCAATAATATTTCCATTTGATGCTACAGAAATGCTCCACAGTTTTATACACAGGGTGTCCCAAAAAAATTTAACATAATCTCGTAGGTCAGTAATTTTGGTAATTCCTGTTGAAATAACCTCAAATTTTCACAGAATGTATAGAAACAGATCAAGATTTTATATTTAATGTTTTATTTTTGTTCTGTTTTCGGTAAACCCAAAGAGAAGTCATTTTGCATCTTAGGATATGCTAGCACATGGTCACCCGAGACTGTGCTGCGTGCCTTAACTACCGACTTGAACACTTATGAAATAGGTCCCATAATAAACTCATGACGTTCAACTCCTAAACTGTTCAGTTTCATTGAGCTAGTCTTAGTAGTTTTCAAGATACCGTATTTACCGGACTATAAGCCCCTACTTTTTCCCCACGCTTTGAACCCTGCGGCTTATACAACGATGCGGCTTATCTAGACTTTTCTTCGCTAACGGCCATCAGGGGGCGCAGGAGGTGCAAAACGAGACAGACGCAGGAGGTCAATGTAAAGAAGAAGATGCTAGTTTTTGGCGCACTCCAAGCAAAACACAGCATGACAAGTACAAACTCAAAATATTTTTCATACCCTCATCATGGAAAGTACAGGAAGACTGAAAAAGTGTGTGACGGAGATCTTCGGAGGCTCTTCAACTCCGACACTGAAGAAGACGACTTCAGAGGTTTCAGTGCACAGGATGTAAAAATATTTTTTTCTTTTAAAATTAGTGGGTGCGGCTTATATTCCAATGTCTTCTATAGTCCGGTAAATGTGGTAATTGCTTTTAAAATGATGTCAGTTTTTTTTTTTTTTTTTTTTTTTTTGGGGGGGGGGGGGGGTGTTTGGGGGTGGACACCATAATCAAAGACTTCTGTGTCTCATTAGTTTATATTTTTTAAAATAGGTAAGTATAAAAGTCGACTCAAGCTGTTATGCCACTGTCATACCTTTGAGAAAGCATGATGAGTTGTTTTTTTTTGTTTGTTTGTTTTTTTCTGTTACCACGATAAGGTAAGATGTTTGAGTCGCTGCTCCGGGTCACTACTCCAGTCAGCTGTAACATAATAATAAATGCCATCTGCCTTATTTAATACAAGTAAAGTAGAAACATGAACATCGACAAGGTTAGGTTTCAAGTGGTGTAATGTAAGCAGGGAGCCCTGCACGTTGTTATGAATCTGCTGAGCTTTTTGACTGACAGCGGTTTGATTGTAGCTTATTAAGAGTTTATAAATGAGGGAGCAGGATCGACTGTCAGTGAATAAAGATGCTGCATGTCTGGCACGCTTGAGCCGATTTTGAACTAAACAATTGACAGCCTTCTTTCTTTATCCGTCTCTCTCCCACTCCATTATTTTTTTTAAATCTGATTCCCAGGGGAATCATTAAAAATTCATTGTGCAGATTCTCTTACCTGGATTCATTTTAGCCAGGTGAAATCCGTCAATAAAAGGGATGTACAAGATGAAAAATCTGAGAGGGCTCGAAAAAGATCTGTTATTTTTTTATTTATTTCCTCTTGCTTCACCTAAATTACAATTTAATTTTTTTTAAAAAGACCCAATTATAGTATGTTCAGTCAGAAAATCAAACATTTGAAATGTTTCCTTATAGCTAAATACATATAATTAAATCTGTTTCCTTTTAAAATTGTACATCTCTATGTGCTGTTAAGTATGTTAAGTATTTTGTCTGGTTGTCTAAAAAGAATAATTTTGTCCAAAAAGAAAATACATTTGAGAATCTGAATGAACAAAAAGGTTGAACTTTTTCTCTGTGCAGATGTTTGTATTTTTGAGGGTTTTTGTTAGTCTATACAAGCATAAAAACAGATTATTACATTTGTGATGTGAATAATGCATCTAAAATTTCTAAAAGCAGGTTTGTGCTGTCTTTATGCAGCTTTGCATGACAGTTTTTTTTTTTTTTTGCTAAATTATTTTCATATGAATAATAATAATCTGAGGGATATGAGGGCTCTTTACTGAACCGTCTGGGTCGTTGTCTCAGTCTCTCCTCGGACTCCTCTGTCTTCTCACAGGCTGAAGAGGAGGCGGCGCGCCTGGCATCAATGCCAGCCTGGAGACGAGACATGATGAAGAAGAAAATGGACGAGGAGAAGTGAGTAATGAGGCAGTGCTCCTCTGCTCTCATCTCCAAACCTCGCTTCTTACATGCCTGAACCAAAACCACTGAGATTTTTGAATTTGTACATTAATTTTCACACACAACGCAGTTTTCTTGGTTCCTCGTCGAGCTTTTGTCGCCCTGTTAAATTCGATATTTGTGTTTAGAAAAACAAAATGCAGCAAGACAAAGAAAACGGAAAAGCTTTTGTTAACCTTTTTTTTCCCCCCAAAGATGTACAAACAGGAAAACATGGTGATAAGTCTATAATGGACAAAAACTGTCAAATTACAAGGTTGGTGGGTGTTTTTGTAGCCTTCAACTCTGCTGCAGGTTATTAAAGCTACGGTATGTAGCAACACAACATCTGGCCAGAAGGTGGCAGCATATCAATAGAAAGTCAATATATCCACTCCTGCAATTAGACATAACACAGTGCACCTCTAGTGGTACAAAATAGTATTACAAGGCGTGCCAGACTGTCCTGACTCAGTGGCTTTTAAGTCAATGCCGTGTGTTTGCATGCCCCCATGTGGTCAGAAGTGGTATTTCTACATAGAGTGGCTTTAAAATGGAGTATTTATCTGTCTTTACAATGTATATAAAAATTCACTTTTAATTTTGTTGCGTACAAAGTTTAAAATGATCATTAATTTGTTTTAACTTTTAAAATAACTGTTTTTGATTGTTAGATTATTTACTCTTATTCTTCTTGTGCTTTCTTTCTCTTGATGTGACAGGGAACAAAAAAGGTAAGAAAAACTTTTTTTTTCTCTTTGTTCCACACACAATAATGTTTTTAAGATGCTAAATAAATCAAGTGTTTTAAACAAAGAAAATAAGTTAAGTCCTCAGGATTTTTCTGTTTGACATGAAGAGATGATTATTAAATCAACCCTCTTTAGAGTGGGAAAAACATTTACATTATTTCACGTTATTTATGTTATTTTCATGTAATACTGACGTTAACAGAGGGAGCCACAGTTTGAGTATATTTTGCCTTTATTGAACTGTTGTTACTACATATTTGAACTTAACAAAAGTAGTTAAATCGTGTTAAGGCAGCGTTAAACTTGACTTCCATGATTTAAAAAAAGTCATATTCCACATTTTCTTTTGGGCCTTAAAATGCTCATGTTTCTGTGGATGTAATTAGTTGAAATCAAAATAAATGCACTGCAGTTTTTCTTAAATAGCAGATCCTGACCCAGAGCTGAACCTCCTTGAAATTTTTCAGTGGCTGCCAGCTCACAGGATTTTTAAGAGCATTTTTCAAAGCTTATATCTGTGCAGACGTACAAAGCAGTAAATTCATGATATCGCCATGACAACCTGCCATGTCTCTCATCGCTCCAATTTGCTGACTCTGGAGTTTAATTATTCATGCATATGAAAAGTATTCATGCCGAAACACAATAAGCTTGCTGATTATATAGAGTTAAATCGTAAATCTAGCAAATAACATTTTTGACAGCTTTGTGGCAAAGAGATCATTTTTTCATATATAGAAATATTCCCTCCAAACAAAGCCACATATATTTTTTTTTTAAATGTTTACCTTTTTAGTTGTGATTAGAAAAACTAGACTGAGCTCTGAATTAAGCCTCATTAAACATAATTAGGATATTATGGAAAAATAACAAACATCAGTACCTGTGGGTGAACAGTGAACGTAAAAATCAAAGGAGCTGGTATCCATATCTATTTATAGAGTAGTACTTGAGGTTGTTTAAATAAATTAAAACCCCGAAGGAAACTTTATGTGTTTTTTACCGTGCAATGCTGACTGTTGTTTTGTTTTCTTCATGGATGCAGAAAAGCTGAACAGCAGGCCAAACAGGCGAAGGAAATAGAAGAGAAGAATGAGCTGGAGCGACTACGGACCCTGGGCTACGACGAGACCAAACTGGCCCCCTGGCAGCGCCAGATCATACTCAAGAAAGGGGATATAGCCAAAAAGTGAACTGGATCTTCTTCACCTCCACCGTTCCTCACCCTCACGCGCTTGTACCCCCGACACCTCCCACCCTCCATCACCCTCTAATCCACTCTGTACGCCTGACACCTGGGAAGAAAG